>JAUMJK010000589.1:0-255413 GCA_033558105.1 Coccyzus lansbergi
GGTGCTTTACGGCGGTGTCGCAAAAGCCGAGCGCGCCCGCCCCGGCTCCACCCTCCGCCCCCTCCGCGCGGGGCGGGGCCGCTGGCCTTAGCCGCTGCTCGGGCCGGGGCGCGCGCAGCGCCGGCAGCGCCGCCGGGTGAGCAGGGGCGGCCGGAGGGGCAACGGGCAGCGCTTGGACGGGTGGCTCTGACCCTGGGGCGGGGGTGACGCTGCCCGTGACGGGGGGAAACGGTGCTTCGAGGGTGGCTCTGACCCTAGGGGGCGAGGGGGGACGGTGCCCATGGGGGAGGGGACACAGCCATTAGGAGAGGCTCTGCCCCTGGTGGGGGTGACAATGCTTTGAAAGGGTGGCCGTGCCCCTGGGGGTCACACTCTTTCGAGGGGTTGGCTCTGACCCTGAGGGTGGAGGTGACACTAGGGGTGGCTCTGCCGTGTGGAGGTGACACTGCTTTGAGGGGTGGCTCTGCCCCTTGGGGGGGGTGACACTGCTTTGAGGGGTGGCTCTGACCCTTGTGGGGGTGACACTGCTTTGAGGGGTGGCTCTGACCCTTGTGGGGGTGACACTGCTTTGAGGAGTGGCTCTGACCCTTGTGGGGGTGACACTGCTTTGAGGGGTGGCTCTGCCCCTTGTGGGGGTGACACTGCTTTGAGGGGTGGCTCTGACCCTTGTGGGGTGACACGGCTTCGAGGAGCTGGCTCTGACCCTGGGGGTGGTTCTGCTTTTAGCAGTGGCTCTGACCCTGGGGGTGACACTGCTTCAAGGGGTGGCTCTGACCCTGGGAGTGACACTGATTCAAAGGGGTGGCTTTGCCCTTTGTGGGGTGACTTGGCCCAAGAGGGTTACCTCTGCTTCAGGGAGTGGCTCTGCCCTTGGGGGGTGACAGTGCCACTAGGTGTGTCTCTGGCGCTGGGGGTGACACTGCTTCAAGTGACTAGCTGAGAGCCAGTGCTGTAGTAGCTGGAGAATTTAAGTAGGAAGAATTTCTTTACTGAAAGAGTGGTGAAACATTGGAACAAGCTGCCCAGGGAAGTGGTGGTGGAGTCACCATCCCTGGAGGTGTTCAGGGAACATGAAGATGTGATGCTTCAGGACACGGTTTAATTGGCATGGTGGTGTTGGGATGATGGCTGCATTTGAACTTACGAGTCTTTTCCAGTCTTAATGATTCTATGATTCTAAACTATCATCCACACAGCCCAGGCAGGAAAAAGATGTGTGACAGCAGGGTAACGGCTGTGAAATATCAGCCAAGCGTTTTGTTCCTACTGCTGGAGACATTTAAAACAGCTGTAAACGCTTAAGTGCTTCAGGACTTTGTAAGAGTGGTGAAGCATTGGAACAGGCTGCCCAGGGAAGTGGTGGAGTCACCATCCCTAGAGGTCTTCAAGGAATGCATAGATGTGGTGCTTCATGATGTGGTCTGGTAAATGTGTTGGTGTTCTGCTGATGGCTGGACTCATGATCCTAGAGGTCTTTTCCAGCCTTAACAATTCCATGTTTCTAAAGTGAAACACCTGCCAAGCAGTTTGTTCCTACTGCTGGCAATATTTAAATTAGCTATTATGCTGAAGTGCTTCAGGACGTTGTGAAAGTTATGTGTGGCAGAATGAAGTACTTGTGTAGCACTTTATTAATCACGAGTCTCATTCTTGCTTCCCTTTTAGTTCATCTGATACTGGGCGACAGCAGAGCATGGATATGGGTAACCAACACCCATCCATAAAACGGTTGCATGAAATACAGAAAGAAGTCAAGGAGATTGAACAGCAAGTGGTTGTCTTCAGTGGTCTGTCTACTGATCGGGATTACAAGAAATTAGAAAGGAGTCTTACTAAACAGCTTTTTGAAATAGATTCTGTAGATGCCGAAGGAAAGGGAGATATTCAGCAAGCCAGGAAGCGAGCTGCTCAGGAAACAGAGAGGCTGCTCAAGGAACTGGAACAAAATGCGAACCATCCGCGCAGACTGGAAATAGAGGCTATATTCAAGGAGGCACAATCCCTTGTGGAACGTGAGATTACACCTTTCTACAAAGGAGGTAACTGTATAAGTGATGAATTTGAAGAAGGTATTCAGGACATTATATTGAGGCTTACCCAGGTGAAAACTGGAGGAAAAGTTTCTTTACGCAAAGCGAGATACCACACTCTGACAAAAGTCTGTGCTGTTCAGGAGATCATAGAAAGCTGTGTAAAGCAACAGCTGTCCCTGCCACTCTCTAATGATGCACATCCTTCTGTCTCCAAAATTAACTCTGTAATGTGTGATGTGAACAAAGCAAGAGGGACTTTGATTGCTCTTCTAATGGGAGTGAGTAGTAATGATACCTGTAGGCATCTATCGTGTGTGCTCACAGGCCTCATTGCTGATTTGGATGCTTTAGATGTCTGTGGTCGTACGGAAATAAGAAATTACAGAAAGGAAGTAGTGGAAGAGATCAATAAATTGCAGAAATACCTAGACTTGGAAGAAGAAGCAGATTCTACTCATGCTTATGATTTGGCACAAAATCAGTCCATTATAAAAATAGAAGACATCCGCAAGAAAATGAAGGAAGTTAATTCTTTACTTTTAAAAACAGAGAATGCTTCTGATTTGTATTTGGGATCCAAAGCAGAATTGCAGGGATTAATTGCTCACTTAGATGAGGTAAGTCCAGGAAAAAATCCCTGTATTAGAGAAGCCCGGAGAAGAGCAGTTATAGAAGTTCAAGCTCTTATAACCTATATTGATTTGAAGGAAGCACTTGAAAAAAGGCAGATGTATCCTGAACAAACTGCTGCCGAACATCAGTCTCATAAAGCAGTTTGGACTGTTCTTGGAAACCTGTCTCAAATTCAGCAGGAGGTGCTTTCATTTGCTGGAAACAGAACGGATAAAAATTACATGAGATTGGAAGAACTTCTCACAAAACAACTTCTAGCACTTGATGCTGTTGATCCACAAGGTGACGAGCGGTGTAAGGCTGCCAGAAAACAAGCAGTAAAGCTTGCACAGAATATTCTCTACTACCTGGACATGAAAACAGATGAATGGGAGTACTGAAACAACCATGGCCTGACATAGAAGGATACTTCTACATTTGGCACTTTATGCAGATCATTGGCAGCACATAATAAATGTAGTGTGTTCTTGCTTAAATCATGGGGATTGCATAAGCAGTTGACTTGGCTATGTGTCTGCTAGCCCACGCAGTCACCCACTTGCCATGGCAACTGTCAGCATACCATCAGCAATTCTGGTCATTGCTGTAAGCAAAGAAATATGCTTCTCTGAAGGAATAGCTTAATACTTGATCAAACAGCTTCTTTCTTTTTTTTTTCTTCCTGTTTTTTGTTTTAATAACCTTGTGCAATGTTCAGTGAATGCAGACTTTTCAAAGATGCTGAAACGTCCATATGGCACAGTACTGGAAAACTGAATAAAAAAGACTGGACATGAAAATTACTATTCAAGTATGAGGCTCCATCCAGCAACTTCATAGCAGTCTGGGTATATGCTTAATGTGCTGTTTTGGCAGAAAGTATTAAGTGCGAAAAACCTGCTTGCTTTTGGGTTGGCCTTGATTTATTCCACCCGTCACACCTTACTGGGTGTTTAGATTTCTCACATAATGGAACTATAATGCCAGTTGCAAATCAGCATTGACATAGGCAAAGCCAATTATGTCTGGGGTTTTTGTTTTTTAATACCCAAGCCCTCTGATTTGCACATACAGAGGTGGTAACTCTTTCAAATAATTGCTTTAAGGTACTGAGACTCGGAGAGGAAAATCTGTGCATATATACTGACTGTGGGATTTTAAAGATTTCACACTGCCATTCGTAAACCCCTGAAAACTGCACAGAACTTTAATTAGTAGTTGCTTAGATGTCTTTTCAAACTCTGCTGTTAGATCTGGCTTTTAACTCGTCTTTTCACATTTGGTGAAAACAGAAACAGAATTCACTTTGAAGTGAGTGAACATTTTGAAATTATTTTTGTAAAATTAGGTAGCTGGCTATAAAGATGTCCCTAATGATGTAAATGTGTGTTATATACTTCATACTGGGCAGGTGTGGCTTCAGGCATGTCTTGGAAAATGTGTCTCTCCTTTGAACACTTGATTGTTTTAGTAACTTCATAAATAAGCTTGCTTGTATGCACCTACCTTATTTTTATGGCTGCTAGTGCCAATCACATTTCTACTGTAGCATGGTTTTGGCATTTTTTTTTGAGAGCATGGCATTAAAATGAATTAATTATAAAGATATATTTAATTGTGGCTACTTTGCACTTAGCTCTTTCATGTTGCATTAGTGAATTATTGTTCTATAGATGATGATTTGCACCACTTCAAGGAG
This sequence comes from Coccyzus lansbergi, assembly GCA_033558105.1. Classification (NCBI taxonomy): domain Eukaryota; kingdom Metazoa; phylum Chordata; class Aves; order Cuculiformes; family Coccyzidae; genus Coccyzus; species Coccyzus lansbergi. The sequence goes on from JAUMJK010000589.1 coordinate 4,345, forward strand.
TAAAAACTATTTTGGATGTTAAAATAAATATTTTTTAGCTTTATTTTTGCTGATGAGAGAAGATAGTACTGTCTATGAGAGACAAGTGCCTTTTTGACACCACTAACTTGCATGGTCATTTGTAGATATAGGACCTGTTTACTGGCAGCTTAAGACATTTGTAAACTTTGCAAACTGGATTTCTGACATTTATATATAATTCTACTATAATATATGTTAAATTAAAACAATTGGAATGGTGACAATTGTTCTATAGAGTCCTACAAATGAGTATCCAAATTGGGAAATATGAATTCAGCTTTAAAACGAAGTGATGTAGGGATGGGGACTTCGGGCATGTCTTCTGTGCCTGTTGCTGTAAGAGAATACGTTATCTCCATAACATGCTTTGAGGCATTGATGAAAGGTTGTGTAACTTCAGGGTGTGAATATATTTTGTTTGAGGTCATACAGGTGATTGCTTTGCAATTTTACTTGCCAGAAACTTTCTGTTTTTTCAATTAAGTGCAGTGACTAATGCACAATTTGGCAATGTTTGTTGGAGGATTCTCTCTGCTCCTTCAGAGATACAGCCCTGTTGAATTTATCTCTCCTTACCTCAAAATAATAATTTCCCCGAGTTGAAATTACAATCTATACTTATATATTATGTTGCTAACACAGAATATTTATCACTTCATACACCTGAATTATTTTACTCGTTTCAGGCTTTCTACATGTTTGAGCTGCAGCTGCTGATTTGCACTTAGATTTTGAGGAAATGTAAGAATTTAATAGCATAAATATATTGTCCATTTTTCTTTAGTATGCCTGTCAGGTCTGCAGTGGTTACTTGTAGATTGTTTAACAATTGAGTGTTAATGTTCTTTGGAGGTTACTTGTAGCTTTATAAATGTTTGAACCTCTTGCATAAAAATGAGTAGGAATAGTTTTCAGATCTGATCTATTTTAGATTTGTTTATCTTTTAGCTTTTCTGAACGAATTGTTATGCCTGTGTCTCAAAGAAGGCAGATGTGTAACGTTAATGTAATTTTGAGCGAGTAGAGTTCAGTAAAGCAAGATATAATGTGGATTAAGCTTTTATCCATTGTTCTGTAATCTAGTGAATAAACTACTTAAATTTTATGGCAAAATCCTCATCTGGAATGGGAGATTAATTCACAGTTTTTGCATGAATGAAAGTAATGAACTACATATGCTCAACCAAAAAAAAAAATAAATGCACATATTTCTGAAAATCTTGCTTTTGGCCTGAGGAATGTAATTTCTCTGGTTTTTTATATCCAAAGATTGAGGGACACACAACTTGTCTTTCTGATATGGCAGGCTAAAACAATCAGCAAAATTTAAATGGACCAAACTACAAAAGCCTGCATTTTAGTACTATACTGAAATATAACATTTCTGTGCGCTGTGTAGTCTACAAAATAAATGATTGGATATTTGGGGGAGAAGTAACCATATGTTGCAATTCCTATTTGCTAATTGTGTTTCTTTTAAAAGTAGTTGTTCTTTAGTTATTTCACTGTTTATTTTTGTTGTTTACCACTCAAATTGGATTTTCTGTGTTACCAGTTTGGGGGAGACTTTTGTCAAGTATGGTTCCTAGTTTTTCAATTTAACAGAAATTAAGTCTGTGCTCCTTATGGTGTGTTTGTCTTGGTTTAATGCTGTGTAGAATATTATATTTATATATATAAATTCAGGATTAATTATTGCAGTGTTATATTCTTGATTATTAATAAAAATACTTTACTACCTTTTACTAGGTATTCATTTGAATGTTGTGCCCTGATGCCTTTCTCTATTTTTGAATGTGAGTTAACAGAATGTAAATTATTTTTGTTTTAGAAAAATGGTTTCGGTTAAACATATAGAGATAAAGCTCTTTCTTTTCCTTTCCTCCTTAAAAACTTTGCTTTTTCGCTGCTGTATTTATGAAAATAAAGTTCTTTGTGTGGAAACCACTTCTCCCTCTACTTGCTAAATCTGGTTCCTTTTGGTTTACTCTGCCTTCGGCCTTGCATTAGAATAACTACATCAGGGGTTGCTTGCATTCTTCAACAGTAACTTTGCATACTCCTGGGCTTCAGCTGGATGGTGGCTGCAAAAGTGCTTGTGGATGTTTAAAGATCTCGACACTTTTCTGTTGAAGGATACTGCCTTAACAGATGAGCTTGCAAAATGGATGGGATGAAGTCTCTTTGTGTGGAAGTTCAACATGGGTTAAAGAATCTTTAGTAGGGGCTAAACTAAGCTGGCTTTAAACTCTAGATGAGGCACATTTTCATGATTGTTCTGATGGCTCAGTATGTTTTGTCAAGATGCAGTGAACTAAGGTATCAGCTCACTGCTGATGGAAATTGGGAATTCTGTTTCCACCCAGAACACTGCCAGCTTTGTGCAGTTTATGCTGCTTGGCCAACTCATGTGAGCTAAATCGAATCAAACAGAAGAATAGAAAATATAACAAAAGTGGAGGAAGGAGTTTGCTGTGGGGTTAGCGAGTCAAAATCAGCTTGTAGAAAAACTGCACCAGGGCTAGGGCTACTGAAGAATGAACGTGTGGGTCACGCAGCCATGGATTAGCGTGGAATGTTCGTGGAAGTGAACATTAAGACCTTCAATAGCAGTTAAGTTATTATATCCATCTTCTGCATAGTTAAATTCCTGGAGGAAAAGGAAGGAGAGAAGATGGCATTGTCAATTCCTATAGACCAGAATTTTCTTCTCTAATAATGGAATACGATGAAGGCAATAGAAATGACTCATGTACGGGAAATAAAGCAGTTGCTTTCAAGTGCTCACTTGTGTTATATAGTAAGTTTCCATGCAATAAAAAGCACAAGTGGTCATGTCAAAGCACTACAGAGAATCTGGAAAAAACTTGCCCAGAAAACATTGGATAAGAATAAGGTTTATAAAGGTTGAATGTTCCTATAGGCAACAAGTTCGCTGCATCTTTTTTTTGTCCCTTTTAACAATATAACTTATTTTAAGGAAATGTATTCTCCAAAGACCAGTAAATCATCTGGGCAGTGGCTCTAGATATTGCTCAGCTAGCTGCTGACCTGTTTGTCTTCATCAGCTATTTGAGTGACAAGAGAATTTGCATGGCTGAGAATTTTTCTGTGAGAGTTTAGGACAAATTTTGGTTCCTGAAATGGTTTAGCTGGAAAAACTGTATTTTATTTCCATATAGATGTATCCTCCTCTTTGGACAATTCTCAGCTGAGAACCTGAAGGAGCAGAAGGACTTCAATACTGAGCTTGTGGATAGATGGCCTGGGTGTATAAACCAGATGCCAGCAGGAGACATTTAAATGACAGTATCCTGAAAAACATTCCTTGCTAGAGGAAAGTGCTGGCAGAGACCTGACCAAATGTTCAGAGCCGACATTTTTTAGGAGCTCTGTGCCTGTTCCTCTGTTGAGTGAGAGCTTTCATTGAGAAAGTTGATTTTAAGGGGAACATTCCCTGAAATACTGTTAGGCTTTGTTTGAGATGAAGCTGAGAAATCACATTGAAATCTTTTGCTGAGCCACAGTGGGGCATGTACAAGTTGTTGGCTGGTCTGGATATCATTCTGTTTTGCTAATAAAAAAAAAAAAAAAAAAGTGTACATGGTTATTTAGGTTATATTAGTAGGCATGTACATGTCAGCTAAAACCTGGTTGCTAACTGAAGAAGCTGGGGATGAGATGTGCTTTTGTTGAGGGCTTTGCACAATGCTTACCCTTTCTCTCTGCAACATTCCTATCGGGAGACTGCCAAAGACATGAATGCTGCAGAGCTTGTCAGTTCAAAAATAATGAGGACTCTCCCAGAGTGTGCAAACTCTTCCTACAGGACATAAATTGTAGCAGAATTTGCCATTAGAAATGGAAAAGTACAATGAGTTTCTTAATTGGGCCATTTCTCCACAATTAGTTTTGCCAGACAAACTTCTGCCCAGAGGAGTTCCTTGTGAAACCTGTATTTCAGGCCACTAATCAAAAGCATCTCATGTGGGAAGAAACACAATGCTGCAGTACAGTGTCCTTAATCAGATCCTTTCTTATTTATCTCCCCTCTGGAACAGACACGCAACTCCAAATCTGTGATCCTGACCACTGTGAGGTCCATAGGCCAAATGAAAGAGAGACAAGAAAGGCTGGAGGAAAACAAAACAAAAACCTAGTAAAGTTGTCAAGCTGTTGTTTGACCAAGTTATTTTTGTTTTACATTAGAAAAGCAAAGAAAGCAAAGCTCCCTTTTGCCTTGCTGAGGTTATGCCTAGTCTACACCCTGCAGCTCAACATTGTTTTCCATCCCAGGTCACCCTAAACGCTCCTCCCAGGCACAATCCAACCTCTGGCTGATGGGGGTTATCCTTGGTGCTCCCTTGGGCCAGACGGAGCCGCCCATCTTTAGGGATGCTGTAATTACTCTCATTCTCTCTGAGGTGTCTGGCCATGGCAACTCCAAGCATGTGCTTGGAATATAAGCGTGGCTTGCTGGAGGCTTGCAACATGAAGCTTGTAGCCTGGAAAATTGGAAGGGAGAGTACAATAACCGGTAGCAAGTCCGAGTAAGGTATCATTTGTGTGTTTGAGATTAATTTCTCATTTTTTAAAAGAAAATTCTTCATGACAATTTTTTTTATCCAAGTCAACCTGTAGCCTGTGATGGAACACCTACTTCTTACCTTTCAGGTGCCTCAAGATAATAACACATCAAAAGGAGCCTTGAAGTGCTCCACTGCCTATGGATATCAATGAATGGACTCTGCTCACCTTCAGACACCTAGCAAAAGCCAAATTTTCCAGAATACTCAGCATCCCAACATTTCTACAATGTCAAGTAAGGCCATGTTTTGAAAAGGAGCCCACCCACAGACCTCCACACTCTATCATTTCTTGTCACAGGCAACCACCCGGTCATCTCTGCAGGTAATTAAGCCACAACTTAAAAAGGCTTTGCCTCATTCCTCCAGTGAAAGGTTGTTCCAAAGCATCATTGCTGTGAGGATTGAGTAACGTTATAATTTCCAGCATAAACATATTCATGAGAAGCTTTTCTTCTCCCCTAGCGAGCAGTCTAGAATATATTTATAGGCTACAGCTAAATTGCCTCTTAGCTTCTGTTTTTCTTGGCTACCAAGCAAATACACCCAAAGAGGCTGAGCTCCTTTGAAGATCTCTACTCGCTGAATCCAAAGCAAATTCTTAATAGTATTTTTCTTTTTTTTTTCAGGAGTTTTTCTAGTTCCAAACATACCCAAGGCTAAAATGTCCAACCTGAAACAGAAGTCAGTACAGGCACATAGTTTAATGCCTTTTTTCAAAGGAAGCCTAAAAAAATGAACATCTTTTCTGTAGCAGTGCAATTATAAAAACTGAACTATGTATTTTCAGTGCTTTCTTCATGGCACCATCTTCATGCTTGGCCCGTTATGCTGCTTGGGTATTCTAACAATCAATAGTTTTGAGTGACCTGCAGACAGGGAGTGGAAACATTTTCAAGTTCTGTTAGTTTTCTTTTTGCCTTTAACAGGACGTGCATTGTTTGAAGAAATCACATGTGTGTGGGTTTTAGATCAGAAGGTATTGCTGATCATATTACATGACTGGATGCAAGAGTCTACTTAGACAGGTCTAATAGTATCCAAACTAGATTTAAAAGCTTCTGCAGGGAGAATCAACTCCAATTCACGACAAAGATCTTTGAAATCATCAGTTAAAATAGGAGACTACTTATGAAGCATGGCCTCAATGTAGGACTATTTACATTGATATATTGTGTATATGTGCTTTCAATTTTGAATTATTTGGAATACTTAACCCTAAAAAAATATTTATGTAACTCTGAACATATACACAAGTGAACACTCATCTGGTGTATGTACTGTGATTTCCAACCTTCTTTGGATTGTAAACTCAAAAAAAATAGATATGGCAAATTAAAATCTACTGACAACGGTTGCCTTTTGGAAGCTTCTAAAAGTATGCCAGGGACCACTAGGAGTCTGCAGAATACTGGTTGTAAGGTGTCTCCATTCAAGGTTGGAATAATTTTACAACGATGAGGGAAAACAATCTTTTAAAATATATATAATTAACTGAAATGCAGTAAAGCCAGTGGCTACTTTGGGAAGCCTAGAAATGCCCTCGTTCCAAGTCAGTGTTTCGGGAGATTACTGAGCATCCCTATTTTCAGATCTGAAGCCAATTTATTGTCTCTTTTATTTCTACAGAACTGTTGTGTTTCTGATTTACTTTTTCTGTCTCTTTCATTATAATCCTTTAATTCAGCTTTGTGGCAAATTTCTTCATTTCTGTTTCTGACCCATCTTGTTCTTCCTAAGCACAAGCTGCTTCTCAACTTACTAATTCTTTTGTGGACACTGTTTCCACCACTTCAGCAATGGTTGAATTCTTTCTCTGCCCTGGTAGAAACCTTACAGCTTACATTCAGGATGCATTTGTTAATTGAAGTCTCTGGCAATGATCAGTTTTACTCAATTGGTCAGACCTGGAGACCTAAAAAAATGCATGCACACTACATGCACTCCTGTGTCATGGAGCTTTCATAGAATCATAGAATGGTTTCAGTTGGAAAAGACCTTTAAGATTGAGTCCAACCAGTGATCCAGCCCTGCAAAGTCTGCCGCTAAACCATGTCCCCAGTCATGACAGCTACTCATCTTCTAAACGCCTCCAGGAATAGTGACTCAGCCACCATCCTGGGCAGCCTGTTCCAAGGCTTGGCAATTCTTTCAGTAAAGAAATTCCCTCCTAATATCCAACCTAAATCTCCCCTATTCAAAGGCTTGGCAACCCTTTCAGTAAAAGAATTCCTCCTAATATCCAACCTAAATCTCCCCTGGCACATCCTTTGGAACCAAGGCTCTGATTATTATTGAGAAATTGTTTAAGACACAAGAGAGCTGTGAAGGCTTTTATGAGATTCACTCTTTTTTTTTTTTATAGCAACAGCTAAGAAAACAGCTAAGATAGAAGAACAAGACACAGTGACTGAAAAATACTACTGCTGATATACGCATGAGGATATATGAAGGAGCTGGGGGACAAGATGGAGAATGGGATGAGATACCAAGAGCCAGCATGACAGCAGAGTAGGGGAGGGCAGGTCCAGTGACAATATCCAGGCTCCACCATGAGTCCAGACTGCCTAACAAGTCTGGCAATGCATTAAATCTGAGGTTGAGTCGTGAAGTCAATGAGCAGGTTAGGGTCAGGACCCCAATCAGTGAGTTCAAATAATCAAAGATCGTAAGCCAAAGATGACAATGTTTTAGACACATTTTGCTAAGCAGTTTGGGCATCACTGAAGAATTTGAAATAGAAATAATCAGGGATTGAGTCAGCACAAGTAAGAACCATGGGAACCCTGTTCTTGATCTCAGCTTTTGAGGCTGTGTTCCCTTAAATTCAGATTGCTATTCAGCAATATCTCAAGGATCCGAGCATGGAAAAGGTCTGGACTTTGATTAACTATGCCATTTGTGATCATGTGATACAGCAATTAGCCACACACCAGCATAGCCACCATTTCAAGATGCAATTGCATTCCCACTTGCTTACTATGGGGTGTTGCTATATAGAATGATGCTATATGACTGGAAGCTACCAGATGCATTATTTATGTGTAATGCAAGGCCAATTGATCTTGATTCACAGAAACTGTGCAGAACTTCACATGGTGACTACAATATTGCTTTCAGTTTTGGTACTACCTCACAGAGGGCTTGCTGGAGTATTTCTACAAAGCTGACCCTGTGATGTGGCCATAAAGATGAAGATGTTCCTACAATGCACCAGAGGTGATGTCTCCAGTACAGAAGGGGAAGTATTAATGTCATTATATGGGGCAATAGAGAAAACCTATTTGAAGTACCATACAGACTTGTGGTCGCCCCCACCGAGGGATACATAATGACTACAAGAGATGCAAAACAGATGAGGAGAATGAAGAGCCTGCCTTAGTGGAAGGCATTAAAAGAGCTGAGTTTTGTAGACTAGCAAAATGAAAGCTGATAAAAAACCCCATAAGTCTGCTATCTCTAAATAGTAGTGTGAGCATCAAAGATGAAAAACCAATTGCTTAAGCTAATGAGTGGTGTGGGCAGAAATACAAATGGATAGAAATTTCTGAAGGAAGCTATATCAGCTGCTACTTTGATTTGATTACCCCAAAGAAACCTTTGAGGCCTTGAGCATCTTCATTCTTGTCTTCTGTGGATGTACTAGTACATGTAGTGTATTTCTATTTAGCCTTCCCTTCTTTGGAAGTGAATGCATCATTCAATTTAGAGTACCTATAAGAGTCTGCTGAATCTTTACAGGTAAGAAGCCATTTTATGACAGCCATGTGGCTAAATAAAGCTCTCTAAGTGCTCTCAAAACTTAAGAACTCTACTTAGGAAATTCGCTTTCATTCAGCTGCCCAATGCATACACATAGTGATTACTCTTTCTTAAGAATGTATAAAAAATTATTCAATATTTCTTTTGAAGCTCCTTATTCAATATCTGGGTTCACATTTATATTACTCCCTGCAAATAATATAAACTCCTACTCTGACTATCCCATTACTAATGTCATCACAGCCTCAGCAGATTTCACTGACATTTGTGAGTTTGATTTCAGAACACTCCCAAGAGCTCAGGTTGTGTTGCTATTTCTTGTTCCTGTCTGGCTTTGAAGACTAGTGATAAGAGAGGCTGCAGTGTAATTGGTACACAGGGTGTGAAAATTGAGATGGACGCCTCTGAAACACCTTCACTGCCTATATGGGAGCATACTTTTCAGGAGCCCACAACCATCGAATGAAGGCATTTTTTTAATAGGAAGCACAGAAAACAGATGTCTGATGTGCACTAAATCACACAATCAGCTTGGGTGGGACCTGAAGAGATCATCTCATAAAAACCTTTACATAAAGAGGGAATCAATGTCAACAGGCGAGTGAGCAATATCTAGATAACTTTCTCAGAGCATCCATGCCCTCTGAAAGCAGCCTATTCTAGGTCTTTTCTGCTTTTATAGTTTGAAAGTTTTTCCTAACAGCTTGGCTCCCCTTTCCATCTACTGATCTTTTTTTCCCTTCTAAGTCTATCCCCATGAATCTGGAAATTTAAGTAATTTTTAGTAATAAATAACCAATTCCTTATTGTTCACAGACCATAGCTGTTTCCCCAGCTCCACTTTTATCTTTTGCTATTATAGATTAAGCACACAAACACCTTCAGTCTTCCATTGCAGAGTAATATCAGGTGTTTTTTTAAACTTTTTTTTTTTAGGTGGCTCTCCCATAGACACTCACTGTGGGCCTGTTTCTCAAAGTACTATTGCCAAAAATGGACACAAGACTACAGCTGCGGAGTCATCGGGAATTAACAGCATGGCAAAATTACCTCTCATATTTTAGCTGTTACAGTCCTGTAAATACAGCCAAGAATACCTTGCTTGCAAGAACATCACCCAGGTGACTGATGTTCAGAGTATGATCCTGCATAAGCCTAGACCTGTCTGAATTTACACATCAAGCAAAGGACTCATGCCATTGGCTTTTACCTCTTGTCTGCCTGCAGCTATGGTGAGTGTTATGCTGGGCAAAGCCTCCTGCCTGCACCGTGGCTTTGCCTGCCACCCACAGCTGGTTGCCACCATCTGTGATACATTGACCAAAGCTGTGCCAAATGCCAACTAGACCCCCTGAGAAGTCAACCGCTCCCATTGCTCACTGGAGTTGTGCCTGTTGCACCATCACATAAATGGAGATGCCAGATGGCTCCTGCCCAGTCAGGCATCCTAATGCACTATTGATCTAGGTGAAGGCTCAAAAAGCCTGCAACCCCCAGATGCTTTATTATTCCCCTTTTGACCCTGTGATCTTCTGAAAGTTCAACAGTCAGAAAGGATGCAGATGGAAATTTCTCTTTACTGAATTATAAAGGATGACAACTGGAGGGAAGGTCTTTAACTGGGGAGGAGGCATATTTCAGCTACTTAATCTGAAACCTCTAGAGGAAGCTTCATTCAGAGATAGTTCCCAAATATTTTATAAAGACAAAATACTACTCAGAGAGCTCTAACAAAGCTCTATACTCACTAGAAACCCATTAAAATCTCTGTTCTTGTTGCTGAGTCTTCTCCCAATTCCCACACCCTTCCTTAGTTTTAAATGTTCAGTTGCAAAAGTAGGAGTGCTTTTCCATTTGTGACATGCTAATCTTCTCATGCAATAACCAGCACTCTTTTTCTGGGGTTTTATAGGCTTGTAGAGCTCAATGGCAGGGATACCTCCTCATAATCTGGATTAAGGAAGACAGTGTACTGCATCGCCTATATTAGTGATTGTGAGGCTGTTTATTAAGGTGGAGCTTTCTCTGTGTACTCTGTATTTCTGGTCTGTGTTCTAGCTTGGAAGGCAATAATATTTCAAAGTCAGAAGATAGATGTGTGTAGCAGTCATTGCCACAGGGCTGGGAAATTCTTGTTTCAATATCTGACCCTTGAGTTGCTGGTTCATGGCTTAGTGATTAGATACTTCCACGTATTGGTTCAATACCCAGCACAGTGAGGATTTTGACTGGTGACACTGGGGAGTAGGGTAGATGGCCATGTGTGACTTGAATACCTGTCTCAGTCTGAACCCATGAGCTGAACTGGAGTTTCCAGCCTGGCTTCAGTGGCCTGCTTTGACTGGATGCATCTGGAAGGAGACACCACAACCAACAGCAGGGCAACCTTCCCCAGGAGCAGAGCAGTTCATAGATTGCTGACTCTGTTTTCAACATGATTTTAAAACATAAATATTGAGATGTTAGTTTCACTTTCTCCAAAGCCTTTCTGCAAGACAAACACTCTTCTGTACAAACACCTGCACAACAATCCCTACTTGTGACTGCCAATCTTAGCTTAAACTCTGCCTCTCCCTCAGATCAAGCCATCCTTTAGGGAAAGTTCCTTCCTTGGCAGGTCCCTACTACCAGCCCACTTTGAGAAACTAGTTAATACACAAGAACAAGGCAACTGCAACCTTTCGTACAACTGATATAGAAGAAAGCTACCCTTTTCCTCATATCAAAGGATTAAACACTTAATTTCTTCACAATAGGCACTTGGATACTTCCAGTATGAGATGCTAGGTATGTTGGGAATGATCATTGTTCTTTCCTTCAATGCAGCAGATAATTCTGCTGCAGGTTGTCTCATCTCTCCTCCTCTGGTGGGTGGAAAAAAATACCTTTGGGAACACCTAGCAGTGCCTTGTGCTGCTCCTTGATTTTCTTTCTGATTTGATACTTGCTGTGTCTTCTTAATCTCACGAGGATGGTTCTGCTTAGAAGCACAAAGCCACATGCTCTCTTAGTTGCAGTGTAATTGCAGTGTAATGGAAGCAGGTTTCATTTGGGAAAGAAGGGGGAGGTATGCTACCAGCTTTCTATTCCTGCACATTTCTCCAGATCCTCAGTCTCCGCAGTGGATGGCTGCTGCCTTGCAGAATGTGAGAAATTTTATTTCTTCTCCTCTCTTACTCATTATTGTCTGACATGCTCCTGCACTTGGATGCCAGACTAGCTCCTGGTCCCCTAAACCTCATGAGGGTCTTGAAAGAAAGAGGGCACCATCTAATCTGCAGTTTTCTATATATAACTGAAGTGCATGACACACCTCCCAAATAAGCTACAGTACTTAGCAGCTGCTGTATTGTCACAGAGTGAAGCACAGGGAACAGAGTGTCTCAGTTTTCTTAAGGGGTTTTATCTCTAACCTGACTTGTCACTTTTCTAACTGAAAGCAACAGGGCTTTTGTCTTCATTAGCTCTAACTTAATGGCATTTCGGCAGTGCAGGAAATCAGAGGGATTATCACCCCTGGATTTGGAACAAGCAGGATTCTGTTCCATTATTCAGCTTGAGAATTTAGCTCTGACTTCCATCTTACAAAATATGGTCCTCCAAAGCTACTGGGGTTGCGCTCTTTCAAATTTTTCAAGCCCTGCTCACTTCAAGTAAATTAGCCACCAGACAGGAAGAGGGCAGCCCAACTGCTAACAGCACCAAGAAAACACTGGCAAATGCTTATATGATGCTGAGGTCTTCAGTCACTGGTATTAAATTCCTGAAGATGCAAGGCTGTGAGATGTCTGATAAGTTACTTATACAGGACGCTGCAGATACTCTTAGTGAAGAAAAGATTGTGATTTGCAAAAATGAAACTGTGATATGGAAGTAGAGTAATATGTCTGCATTTTTCAGACTGAGTAGATTTCTTAAACATAGCTCATCAACATAAGTGCTGGGATGTAAAGTAGTTTTTAAAGGCCCTTCACAAAGGTAAATAGTAGAGGAAGCACTGAGAGGCTCAGCAAGTAACAAGAGGTTTAGGTTAACAGAGTTCCTTTAAGGAACAGCATGAGGCTAATGCTTAACTAGCTTTTTTGGTCTCTCAGTTGTTTCCAGTCACAGAAACACAAACTCAGCTACTTTAGCCAGCAAAGTCATTTGTATGTGCAAACCCATGTGCAGGAGATAACAAAAAAAAAAAACCAAAACACCAAGATGCAAACTGCTTTACAATTTGCTTGGAAGAATCAACACTGCCTGACACTAAGAGGTTTTACCTCACAGTTCCCATGACTTGAAAACCCCAACCTGAGCCAGCTCCTACTGGGTGAAAGTATACCATGCTAACAATAAAATTATAGATGTATCTTTCAACACAACAAAAATAAACATTACCACAACCAGAACAGCCACGGACCACAGGGAAGCTACAATGAAAAATTTGATACCACGTTTCTGCTTGATGTGTGCCTGTGAAGTCCAACACACCAACCTGAAGGCCTTGCTTTTCTACCAGTACAGCATGTCAAGAAAGGCAGCACTTCCAATAATTGCTTTCCATCTTGTTTTTATAGCAGTTTAAGCAGATGTAGGCAATTTCAGACACTTGGCCCCTTGTGATAGGGGATTGGTCACACCCTGGGCACCCTTCCAGCTCCTCCAATGCTCTAATCTCGGAAAAACAGCTCTACAGCTGCCAGGCATCATTGCAGCCACTTCACACAAAATCACTGGGAGCAGAGTGTGGAGTCATGCCCAGGTTAGTCACGGGGTAAACGCTGTCTTGTGCCCTTGTAGGGACCAGAGCAAACACACAGCAGCACCAGCACCGGCTGGCACTTTGTGGACTGCTTTCTGCTGACCCTGGCTATTGCAAACATCAGTTTGTAAAAAACCCTTTCCTTAAACTCATCACTCCTCCTCCTGACATGGATTGTTTATGCTCGTGATGTCCTGTTCTCCATCATCCCAGCTACATGCAGTCTCATGGTATCCCATCTAAGGTTGCTGATGAGTGCCTTATAACCCTCCGTCCTTGTGCCAGCTTTGACCTTTGGTTTCCAAACCACATCCTCCCCTGAGCAGGTTTGAATTTACACAGCAGCCCTCCCTGGTATGCTTCATTCAGGGTTTTCCTAGGGTTTCTGTCTTCAGGCATGTGGACATGTTTCATCAGCCTGGATGTGCCAAGGCTGTTCCTCAATAAATAACTTTCTTACTGCTTCTCCAAATGTCTCTCATGTTTCCTCATCAAGTGTTTTATCCTTGCATTCATTCATTCATTCCTGGCTGCTTTGCCTACTATGATCTCTGATCTTTCTCTGTGAGTTCAGGCCATGCCATACCAGGCAGCCAAGCCATGTTATTTAAAATTCTCAGGGAGGTGTCCCTGCTTTCTGCTGCAGCCTCACTGCACTGCAGAGAGCCTGAGCCTTGCCTCTTGCTCAACCCTCTGAGAAACCGAACTGTCTGCATTTGGCTACTGTCGCCCAGGGCACTGAGAAAGGTAAATCCCATCTCTCCTGACAAAGGAGGCTGCAAAACTGCCCGCTGTCTCCGGAGATGCTGAACACAAGCTGGCAGGTGCTAGGGGTGCAGGTACTCTCACAGGGACGTGTCTCAAGAACCAGCCCTGCTGTGTCGAGACAGCTCCCGGGTGTTGTGTTTGCTGTATTTGGGTCGAAGAGTGATAAAAATAGGATTGTACAGAGCTTACCGCAGAGAATGTGCTGGTGTCACACATGTACCCCCCCACACCCTGTATTGTTCAGCATTCATTTCCCCTTGTTAATATTGTATCAGCTAATTTTTTTACCCCACTGGTGCACACTCTCCCCACAGCAGTACTTAATGTGAGGACTGGATTTTTCTTCTGGCTTTCTTTACAGTATGCAGTTCAGGTACTTGTGAAGTGAATGGCTTTTCACTCGATAAAAAGCACCTAGCCAAATAGCTGATTGGCGATTTCTTTCTAGACATTTCTCAGAAGCAAAAAGTGGCTGTTGCCCTTCTGCTGAGTAGTCTCAAACAATACAAAAATGTGGCAGCTATTGATTTCTTGTAGTTAACTCTACAAATTTTGCTAATAATCATTTTTATTTTAACTTCCCTGAATCAAAGTGAAGAGGCAAGGCAGTACTTTTCCATCTCCCTGCTAATGCTGATCTGCCTCCAGGATAAAGCAGATCAAGTGACAGCCACACCTGGCAGCCCTCTGTCTGCAAAGCAACAGGAGATGGTAGAAGGTCCAGAGAAGGGCTCTTGGTCAGGGAGTGCAGGAATCAGTCATGGGTGACCCATCCCTGGAGGTGTTCAAGGCCAGGCTGGATGACACTTTGAGCAACCTGATCCAATGGGAGGTGTCCCTTCCCATGGCAGGAGGGTTGGAACTGGATGGTCTTCAATGTCCCTTCCAACCCAAAGCATTCTATGATTCTGTGTTCTAAGGTCCTTTAGTACAGTCATGCCACCTGTGAGGAGAAAGCAGGACATTCATGCTCCTGCTGTGGGCATCAGTGCAATTGTGGCTCTGGGTTCAAGAGGGATATCCAAATTCACTGTGTAGCCACAAAGCTTTTCAGAGCTATGGTGTTAGAGGCTGAAAGCAGCCTGGGAGTGAGCACTGATGGTCTGACAGATAACTGCCAGTCCACTTGTTTCCATGAATGCTCTCTGCAATGTCGTGGTCTTTCTGCTCTGGGTTTTCCTTCTCTGAGTAACCACTCTGTGTATTTGCACCTTTGAGTGCCAGGTAAGGGAGAGTGGATGAATGGAGAGACGGCAGACATCATTTGCCTTGTTGGGATAAAACAGATTAGATCTGGTTTATGTCACTGAAGAATGGTGCATCTTCACCTCCTACTTCTCGTGTGCGACCAGATGAGGTTGGGCAGGAAAAACAGACTCTTCCTGGCTTTTTCCCAGCGGCCAAAATCTGAAAGAATTTACGTCTTTTGTGTGCATATTTTGAGGAGTAAACTAAAGGAAACTGGCACCTGACTTCTGCTCTACCTGTGTTTAATTATTCTTTGTAAATTCACCTGCTATCAAATCAATAGGTCAAGTCTTGCAGCCCTGCCTCCCTTTCCCAGGACAGCAGTGCTGGCAGCTGTAGCAGTAAGCAGCTACTAGCTTTCACTTGCACTTCTGCAATCACGGATTTCAAATCATGTTTTGCAAAGAAGGCTCTGCCATCACTTCTCTTTTCCAAGGAGGAAGCCACAGTACAAGCAGGGACAGTGATGGGTACGAGCCATTATGGTGTTAGCTCCATGACCCTTCAGCCCACAGGTGATGGAGGGGACTGGAGCTTCCAGTGACTTGGAACACGGGCCCCTGGCTCTCCTGGGGCTGCATTATCCACAGAAGCGCCTCCATCAGGTGACTTTTTCTATTGCTCCCTGCAATGGAAAAGGAACTGCAAAACTGCAGCTCTGCACAAAGTAAAAGTTCATTCCGATGCCTGGAGCTGCACCAATATATTTGTGTTTCACTGAATCCTGCTGCTGTATTTTTTTGTGTTATAATGCATGTGAGGCAGTTCAGACTTATGTCCTTCCAGTTAATTCCACTTTTAGTCCACTGTATTTTCCTTCCTAAAACCTTTCTATCTCCTAAGCCCCTTTGAGAAATGTTGGCAACAATTTCTTAACAATATATACAATCAGTGTAAAGTCTCCTCTGGTTTTGAGACAGCCCCCAGGAACTGCTCAGGAGTCCTGAATGAAGCATCAAAATCAGCTCCCTCCAGCTCCCTCCTCTCCAACTACCTGAACGCCTGCCTCCAGCAGCAGGTTGCCATGGGATAACAGACCTGCTTCACCTCTCCATCCTGCATGCTTCCCGATGCTGTAGCTGTGTCTACCGTACGGTGGTGGTTTCATAGAATAACCAGGTTGGAAGAGACCCACCAGATCATTGAGTCCAACTGTCCTATCAAACACTAAACCATGTCCCTCAGCACCTTGTCCACCTGTGCCTTAAACACCTCCAGGGAAGGTGACTCAACCACCTCCCTGGGCAGCCTGCTCCAGTGCCCAATGACCTTTTCTGTGAAAAATTTTTTCCTAATGTCCAGCCCGAACCTCCCCTGGTGTAGCTTGAGGCCATTCCCTCTCATCCTGTCCCCTGTCACTGGGGAGATTTCACCCCAAAAGGAAAGGGAAAAGCCAAAGGAGAGAGAGGAGGAGGAAAAGAAAAAAACCCAAACAGTTGTAAAGCAACAACGATAGTAAAAGGAAAATAATAAAATATCTATGAATATCCAAAGTGCAGCCACACTGTATCTGAGAAACAACATCATGTCCCTCAGCACCTCATCCATCTGTCCCTTAAACACCTCCAGGGAAGGGGAATCAACCACCTCCCTGGGCAGCCTGTTCCAATGCCCAATGACCCTTTCCGTGAAAAACTTACTCCTAATCTCAAGCCTAAATCTCCCCTGGCGGAACTTGAGGCCATTCCCTCTCATCCTGTCCCCTGTCACTTGGGAGAAGAGGCCCTCCTCTCTACAACCTCCTTTCAGGTAGTTGTAGAGAGCAATGAGGTCTCCCCTCAGCCTCCTCTTCTCCAGCATGAACACCCCCAGCTCTCTCAGACATTCCTTAGAAGGCCTGTTCTCCAGTCCCTTCCCCAGCTTCGTGGCTCTTCTCTGGACTCACTCCAGAGCCTCAACATCCTTCTTGTGCTGAGGGGCCCAGAACTGAACACAGTATTCAAGGAGCAGCCTCACCAGTGTGGAATACAGAGGGAGAATAACCTCCCTGGAGGAACATCCATTCTGAGGTGCTGTGTCCCTGTGACACATTTCCTGGGGAAAAAGAGGTGCCAAGGAAAGGCAGGGTCCTCCTGCTGATGGAGGCTGGTAGCAAGACTTGCCTTCCAGCTGCCTACCTGTCTGCACAGACCACCAGTTATCCTGGGTTTCATCCTGGGTGCACAAAGGGTCTTCAAGAAGCTTTGCTGGGGTCCCTGCCGCAACGGTGTGCTTAGGTGTGTGTGATGTGCCTGGACCACTCCCCACCTTGGATATAGGCACCCAAGGATTTCCCTTGTGGTGGAGCAAGCCTGTTGTGATGATTTGGTGGCTCCCACAGGAGTCACGGTGGGATTGGGACAGATGTCACCCTCTGGGACAGGAGGAGACACCAACACATGACAGGACTGTAGGCAACTTGGCACTAAAACCATGCATTGTCCTTACTTTCAAAGGATGCTCAGCTATACCATCTCCAGCACTTGGAGTTGGGATGATGGGGTGGTACAGGTTCAGCATCAGGAGGATGTCTCCAGCCTGGCCTCCTCATGCTGATGAGCACTGCAATTTCACTCACTCCGCTCCCAGCCTGTAACATAGGGACATATTTATCATAGAATCATAGAATCACCAGATTGGATAAGACCCACGGGATCATGAGTCCAACCATTCCCATCAATCACTAACCCATGTCCCTCAGCACGTCGTCCACCCATCCCTTAAACACCTCCAGGGAAGGTGAAACAACTCTCTCTCTGGGCAGCCTCTGGCACTGCCCAATGACCCTTTCTGGGAAAAAATTTTTCCTAATGTCCAGCCTAAATCTCCCCTGGTGGAGCTTCAGGCCATTCCCTCTTGTCCTGTCCCCTGCCACTTGGGAGAAGAGCCCAGCTCCCTCCTCTCCACAACCTCCTTTCAGGTAGTTATAGAGAGCAATGAGGTCTCCCCTCAGCCTCCTCTTCTCCACGATAAACACCCCCAGCTCTCTCAGATGTTCCTCATAAGGTCTGTTCTCCAGCCCCTTCAGCAGCTTCCTTGCTCTTGCTCTTCTCTGGACTCACTTCAGAGCCTCAACATCCTTGGAGAAGAACAAGACCTCCAGCCTGCACAGGGATGCAACAAGTTCTCGGTACCCACCCACCACCTGCTTTATTGGGAGTACCTGGTATTTTGTCACTGCAAGGGTTGTGCCCACCCAAACCACCTGGCCAGGGGTGTTCCTACAGATGTCCCACTCTGTGCTGGGCAAGTTCTTGGTGCTCATGAACACCTCATACATCCACAGTCTCCTCATGTACACCCAGGTGAGTATAACTTCATCAGAAACTCCCTCTGAGCCTCTATCCCCAAATACCCACCCGGGTGGGTCTGATTCATGGTGCTGGGCTGCCACAGTTGCTCCCCAATGCCAAAAACCACAAGAACTGGCAATTAGGCTCTATCTCAGGTAGTCTTCTCTCACACCACTGCTGCCAGCTCGCCCTCAGCTGCCCAGCTCCAGAGGTGCTTTTGCCTTCCTCTGAGGGTTGAAGCAAGCCCTGAGTGACTCCAGGAGCCAATCAACAGTGTCTGTCTCTTGATCCATCACTCCCACCAGCCCCTCAACTTGCCCCCAGTGAGGCAGTGAGCTAGGACAGTGCTTCCACCATCCCTTCCCAGAGCAGCCGGGGTCTTCAATGGAATTCTACTCCCTTCCCAAAAGCCGATCAAGCCCCTTCCCACCAGCCACCCCTTCCTTCTCAGTCTGCTCATTGCCTTAATAACCCTCTGATCAATCTCTGAAGGAACGAGCAACGTGGGAATGGCAGATGGGGAACAGAGTATGAATATTAATTAGCAATGAATTCCAAACAGAGGACTTTAATTACATTAAGAGTGCAGGCTTGGAGGCAGTGCCCTGCTTCCTGCTGTAAATCTGTTGACAGGTCATTTGCCACGGCGGTGCTGGTGCTCCTTAATGAACGAATATCTGCATTTCAGGTGCTGGTGTACAGGGAAAAACAGGGTCTGGCTTCCAAAAATGCAAAAGCAAGCTGTGGCACTAACGTGAGGGCTTCACTCGTGGAGAGGACTCAGGGAAACAGTCATTAGTATAACTACCTAGTAGTAACATACGCGTTCTGGGAGCCAGGAGCTCTGCTCGTGGGGCTGGAAACCTCCTGTGCGTGAGCCAGACCTCTGGATTTGTTATATGTGGTCTAGTCACTGGGGGGAGACCAAGAACCGCAGCCTGTTTGTCAGGTGTTTGGTGTGTGTGATGTGCCTGGACCACAGCCCGACTTGGATGCGGGCAGCCAAGGATTTCCCTTTCGATGGACCAAGCCTGTTGTGATGTTTCGGTGGCTCCCACAGGGCTCATGGTGGCCTTGTGGTGGGATCGGGACAGATCTCATCCTCTGGAACAGCAGGAGACATCAGCACCTGGTGAGACTGCAGGCAACATGGCTCTAAAACCATTGATTTCTGAAGATCATAGAATCACAGAATCACCATTCCTATCAAACACTAAACCATGTCCCTCAGCACCTCGGCCACATGTCCCTTAAACACCTCCAGGGAAGGTGAATCAACCACTTCCATGGGCAGCCTCTGCCGGTGACCAATCACCCTTTCTGGGAAAAACTTTCTCCTAATGTCCAGCCTAAACCTCCCCTGGTGGAGCTTGAGGCCATTCCCTCTTGTCCTGTCCCCTGTCACTTGGGAGAAGAGGCCAGCTCCCTCCTCTCTACAACCTCCTTTCAGGTAGTTGTAGAGAGCAATGAGGTCTCCTCTCAGCCTCCTCTTCTCCAGGCTAAACAACCCCAGCTCTCTCAGACATTCCTTATAAGGCCTGTTCTCCAGCCCCTTCACCAGCCTCATTGCTCTTCTCTGAACTTGCTCCAGAGCCTCAACATTCTTCTTGTGCTGAGGGGCCCAGAACTGAACACAGGATTCGAGGAGCAGTCTCACCAGCACTGAGTACAGAGGAACCTCCCTGGACCTGCTTGTCACACTGTTTCTGATCCAAGCCAAGATGCCATTGGCCTGTCACACACAAGCAGAGAACCCTGCAGGTACCTTGTCCACATTCTCCATGGTGCTCTGAAGCTGGAGCCTCCCAAGCAGCAGGGCCAACCTCAGTGTTGAGCATCACCCTATAGGCACATGGCAGAGGTGAGCGAGTCCTTGGTCACCCACGTGTGAGGGTGGGGATGCCAAGGTACAAGCTCAAGGTAGGGAGAAAGGATCTGCAGGGGACCAGGAGGCACCATAGCTCCACATGCCGTGCTCCAGTTGGTGGTCTGGCAGCCCAGTGACTTGCTGGTGGTGCTTTGGCAGCCTGGTAGGAGGAATCAGTGCTGCACAGGCATGTAGTTAGCTTGAAAACACCATCTAGTCAGGACAACATCTCAGCCCATGGGAGCAGCAAATGGATTTTCCCCAGTATGGTTTCACCACCTTTCCCCAGAGCAAGGGAACTGCCACAGGGAACCTTCTGCACCAGCTAAAGGAGCATTTTCATAGAATCATGGAATCCCTAGGTTGGAAAAGACCTTTGAGATCATCAAGTCCAGCCGTACCTGTCCACTACTAAATTTGTTTTAATTCTTCAAACTGGCACAGGACATTGATGCTGCTGAATGGCCCCAGATGGGAAAAACCAGGTCTGTATGAAGGGATTTTGCAGGATGTGTTTGGCCTTCATACATTAGTAACCGTGGCTCTAGCAAACTGGAGTGTTTGTTTACAGCTTCAGTCCAGTTGATGTCATCTTTTGGTAGGGGATGAAACGCTCCCAGCCGGCCAGCTTGGGTGCGTTTTCACACAAGTTTAGCGTTAGCCTGTCTGCCCACTGGGTTAGCCAAGTCCCAGAGCGCTCCGTGTGCACAGCCAGGGCCGTGTCCCACCTCTCCCCGATACAGGAAGGTGCAGGTACCTGCAGGCACCTTCAGGTTGTGGGTGAGGACTGCATTTACGCATCCTCACCGAGGAACTCTCTCCCTTTGCTTTTCAAACCTCTGTGAGCGCTGGGCGTTTGGAAGCAGAGTCCAAAAAAGCTTCTTCTAGCCTGTTTTTTCAGTCTATAAAGTGGATAGGTTGGTGCTGTCTGGTGGTCAGTCGCCTCCTGAGAACATCCTAGCCCCTCTGTCAGACTTTTGACAGAGGACGAGCAGCATCGAGAACATGAACATCCTACAAGTGACGTGAAAATCAGTGCCTGAGCAGAGGTAAGAGCTGAAAAGGATGCCTTAAAAGTCACTCAGAGCGCAGAGCTGTGGCTAGTGCTTGGGCCAGCAGCACCAGTCGGGCTGGCCCCTTGGCCACCCGCTCTGCCAAGTGGGTGTGAGACCTGGGGAGAGACGAGGATTACTGCGGGCGGGTGGGCAGGGTGCCCGGGAGGATACTCGGGAGCGAGGATTTAGGGGCTATAGCTCACAAATCCATAGGAAACCAGACTTCATTGAGTCTTGTGGAACAACTTGATTTTTATTCTTTTTTTTCTTTTCCTGCTGCTAAATTGCAGGAAAATAAGCTAAAAATACAACCAATACTTTCCTTCTGCTGTATTCCATGCAGTTAAGTGCTGTGGCTGCCACCGGCCCATGGCAGCAGAAGGAGACATGAGGAGGAGGAGGACAGGGGCTGTGTGGCAGCAGGGCGCTCAGGCTCTACTCCATGAGGGACCTTCATTGCACCTTCACCAGAGCGAAATCTCCTCAGAGACCATCTGGCTTGCAAGTGATGGGGGTTTGGAGAGAGTCATCCCAAAAAGGGTGACATGGACTGTAAGGAAAGTATAATAAGCACAATGTATGAAGGACTGAGCGACTAGGCTGGTGAAGGGGCTGGAGAACAGACTCTATGAGGAGCGGCTGAGAGAGCTGGGGTTGTTTAGCCTGGAGAAGAGGAGGCTGAGAGGAGTCCTCATTACTCTCTACAAGTACCTGAAAGGAGGACAGGCCACTCTTGCAGCAGATCTCCGCGAGAGGGAGCCTTCTTCTTGCATCTGGAGGCTCATGAAGGACCCACCTGGACAACTCCACCACATGATGATCCCTTGGCAAAGCATCCTGTTGAACCATTCTGCTGCGAAAGCCCTCCAGTCCCTACAACAGATTTGTTCACTCAAGTCTCTTGGTTCCCAAGAACTCCCATCAAAGTGGATGTGACAGAGCATGTTGGAGACCAGAGAGGACGTGTGTGTGACCAGGCTGCTCAGCAACTATGCTGACTTGCCCCACACCAAAGATCTATAGTCAGCAGCACCGAAGAGTTCAGGACATGATGATACCCAGAAAGCTCCTGGGATGGCTACAAAGCCACCATGTGCTCTCCAGCACCTACACCCCACCCACACTCAGTGCCCACTCGGGAGAAGGTTGATGGGGAAAATAAAGTCTTTCCCTAAATGCTCAGTTCACAGAGCACCATCACAGAGCAAAAGAAAACGGTGAGATGGAGGCAGATGTAGGCATGAGGTTTAACAAAGCCAAATGCTGAGTCCTGCACTTGGGGCACAGAATCACAGAATCACAGAATCACAGAACAACCAGGTTGGAAGGGACCCATCGGATCTTCTAGTCCAACCATTCCTATCTAACACTATACCAAGTCCCTCAAGACCTCATCCACCCATGCCTTAAACACCTCCAGGGAAGGTGAATCAACCACCTCCCTGGGCAGCCTGTTCCAATGCCCAATGACCCCCTGTGTGAAAAACTTCCTCCTAATCTCCAGCCTAAATCTACCCTGGTGGAGCTTGAGGCCATTACCTCTTGTTCTGTCCCCTGTCACTTGGGAGAAGAGCCCAGCTCCCTCCTCTCTACAGCCTCCTTTCAGGCACTTGTAGAGAGTAATGAGGTCTCCTCTAGGCCTCCTCTTCTCCAGGCTAAACAACCAGGCACAACAACTCTGAGCAGCTATGGACTGTAGCTGCTCAGGAAGCTGCTGTAGATGTCGGTCTAGAAAGCTGCCTGGAGGAGAGGGACCTGGGGGTGTTGGTTGACAGGGACTGAACATGAGGCAGCAACGTGCCCTGGTAGCCAAGAAGGCCAATGGCATCTTGGCTTGGATCAGAAACGGTGTGACCAGCAGGTCCAGGGAGGTTATTCTCCCTCTGGATTCAGCACTGGTGAGACTGCTCCTCGAATCCTGTGTTCAGTTCTGGGCCCCTCACCACAAGAAGGATGTTGAGGCTCTGGAGCAAGTCCAGAGAAGAGCAATGAGGCTGGTGAAGGATTGGAGAACAGACCCTATGAGGAGCGGCTGAGAGAGCTGGGGGTGTTTATCCTGGAGAAGAGGAGGCTGAGAGGAGACCTCATTACTCTCTACAACTACCTGAAAGGAGGTTATGGAGAGGAGGGGACTGGGCTCTTCTCCCAAGTGACAGGGTACAGGACAAGAGGGAATGGCCTCAAGGTCCGCCAGGGGAGATTTAGGTGAGATTCGGAGGACGTTTTTCACGGAAAGGGTCATTGGGCATTGGAATAGGCTGCCCAGGGAGGTGGTTGATTCACCTTCCCTGGAGAGGTTTAAGGGACGGGTAGATGAGGTCTTGAGGGACATGGTTTAGTGTTTGATAGGAATGGTTGGACTCGATGATCCAATGGGTCTCTTCCAACCTGGTTGTTCTATGATTCTATGACAGGGGACAGGCTGAGAGGGAATGGCCTCTAGCTCCACGAGGGGAGGGTCAGGATGGACAGTAGGAAATTTTTTTTCACGGAAAGGGTGATTGGTCAGTTTCAGAGGCTACCCTGGGAGCCTAACCCTAACCCTAACCCGTAACCCTAACCCTAAACCTCACAATAACCATAATCATAACTCCTAAACCTAACCTTAACTCTAGTGACCTTAAACCTAATGAATCCGACCGTAACCCTACCCCTACACATAATAATGAGAAAGCAGGAGGACTGGGAGGGGCAAGGGAACGAGAGCGGTTGAGAATGGAGTGTAGGAAGAAGCAGGTAATGGGAATTGACTTGTCTTGCTTAATAAGTGGAGAGTGGGAAAAATCGGGTCACGAGACCGGGCTTGGTGTGAGAATAGAAGGAGCGTGGCAATAGTCTGGTCGTAGGACTATGTGCGGGCTGGGCCATGTGTCTCTCAGTAATATTTTATGTTATAGCAAAGGGTTATGATTCAACTTCACTAATCCACACTACATTTAAAGCCATTGACTTTCCACAGCATCTCGGTCAGGGCAGACTTTTGATCCAACTGCAGGCTCAGATGCCTGTCTCTTCACTACTTTGTTCACATAAAGCTTATACCAATTGAAAACAGGCCAAGAAAGTAGTGTACAGCACACACAGACTAGTTTTCTTTGTGTTTGGGGCATGCGTACAGCCTGAAATCCAAGTTCTGAGCTGCAAACTCCATACCTGTGTGAAGGCGAGGGAGCCTCGAACTGTGGCACGGTGCTGTCCTCACTGACCGGAGACTACAAGCCACTCATTTCCTAGAACAGAAAGCCACACACTGCAGCAAAGCTAGCAAAACAGGAATAGCAGGCACCATCTAATACACAGTGTTGACACAGAAATCTTTCTGTTTCCCAAGTACACAACCAAACGTATCTGTATTTATTCAACTCTCACCTAAAAGTCTTTACTACACCTGAAGACACATTGAATTCTTTGATCTCATCCCCCAGGTTATTCCAACTGGGTTTCAAAAATCTGACAGCTGCAGTGCTTTTTGCCCCAGAAGAGGCAGCTCTGGAGTTTGCGTTCCAAAAATCAATGGATTTAGTTCCCACCCACTGTCTCTAACCTGGCACCTCACTTAAAGACAGCAGGAACAAGCATTTTTGTTGTGGGGGTTTTTTTTGTTGTTGTTGTAATTTTTGAGATGCATGCAAACTTCAGTCTAACAGCCTTTGCAGTTGGAAAGTAATATTGGATATGGGTTATGGCAATAAAAAATTCAAGCTAGACTAGAATAGAATCATAGAATCACCAGGTTGGAAGAGACCCACCAGATCATCAAGTCCAACCATTCCTATCAAACCATGTCTCTCAGCACCTCGTCCATTCATCCCTTAAACACCTCCAGGGACGGTGAATCAGCCCCCTCCCTAGGTAGCCTGTTCCAATGCCCAGTGACCCTTTCTGTGAAAAACTTTTTGCCTTGAAAATTTCTTGTGGTGAGGGGACCACAACTGAACACAGGATTTGAGGAGCAGTCTCACCAGTGCCGAGTCCAGAGGGAGAAGAACCTCCCTGGACCTGCTGGTCACATCGTTTCTGATCCAAGCCATGATGCCACTTGGGCCACTGCTGGCTCATGTTCAGTTGGTAAGATGACAGTGCAAAGGTGGTATCATGCCCAAACTTTAAAAAAGGATCTATCAGTCTTCTGTAGGGAAAATGCACAAGAGAAACTTTGGACATAAACTTGGCTTTGTCGCTGCCAGACTAAACGACTGCTGTGTCCCCAGGATGAGACTGTACCTTTCAACTGTTTGAGAAATGGAAGCTACGCAGGACACTGCAACTCATTAGTTAGGGGGGTGAAGTGTTCCAGGACAACATTACTAGGGCTTTTCAAATTCCCACTAGGGGGCCATTAGTTGTTAGGTAGAAAGCAGGACATTTGTGACAAGAGAGAGCCTGGGATTTAGAGGTCAGCACCAAGGTCACCGTCACACACCAGAAAGGTGCCCCAGTAGCAGCCCACTGAAGGGCCTGATTAAAAAGCAAAAAAGCAGGCAGATAAATATTCTTCCAGGGATCCCACAGCGTTGGAATAGCTGCTCCTAGATCTCAAGACCTATTTTACCGGTCTCTAGGAAATGTGCTAAGGTGTATTTACTTCCCAAGAGCTGAGAAATAGTTAGGAAAATAGGTTTGAAAAATGCTGTTATCCACTAAGTTACAATCTGCGCAGCTATCAGCCAAAAGGAAGTCCCTGTGGTTGTCAGTTCTATTTATATTTTGAAAATTCATCAGCATGCGTGTAAATGAGGGGAGACCTCATTGCTCTCTACAACTACCTGAAAGGAATGCCAGCTCCTGAGCAAATGCCTGCTTGCCTGAGCAAATGGAAAGAAGTGAAGTCAGTTATAAAATCAGTCCTCGCAGGGCTGGTTTGTGTTTTGGCTTGCATGAAGGACACGGTGTTTTGGCTGGCAGTTTTGTTTCTGACGTTGCCTTTGATGAGGACAGGATATCAGTAAATACAAGCCCTGAGCGAGGTTGTGTCTGAGTGAATGTTCCTCCATAAATGCCAGAGCACACCATGACGGGCTCATCTCCCCTCTTCCTTTGCCTCCAGGTCCTATTAAAACCTCAAGATTTTTTGAAGATTAATGTACTCGGCACTGGTGAGACTGCTCCTTGAATCCTGTGTTCAGTTCTGGGCCCAACAACCACAACAAGCATATTGAGGCTCAGGAGCGAGTCCAGAGAAAAGCAACAAAGCTGGTGAAGGGACTGGAGAACAGGCCTTATGAGGAATGGCTTAGAGAGCTGGGGGTGTTTAGCCTGGAGAAGAGGAGGCTGAGGGGAGACCTCATTGCTCTCTATAACTACTGAGGGGAGGTTGTAGAGAGGAGGGTGCTGGGCTCTCCTCCCAAGTGGTAGGGCACAGGACAAGAGGGAATGGCCTCAGGCTCCATGGAAAGGGTCATCGGGCACTGGAACAGGCTGCCCAGGGAGGTGGTTGAGTCACCTTCCCTGGAGTTGTTTAAGGGATGGGTGGACAAGGTGCTGAGGGGCATGATTTAGTGTTTGATAGGAATGGTTGGACTCGATGATCTGGTGGGTCTTTTCCGATCTGGTTATTCTATGATTCTATGAAGTGTCAGCCAGTGGCTCTGCTGGTCACATACTTCTCAGAGGGGAGAGGAAAGTGCCGGTGCAACGCCAAACGTTTCAGTGATCCTGGTGAGGGAGGACTGTGACCAATGATACCATGACACATTGCTGGAGGTTGATGTATCCCAGTACCTCCTGAGAATTTTTGCTAGCTGAGGAAGCTGGGCTACTCAATGGCCATTTAATTAATCTCTGAACATGATACACAGCACATTTATTTTCTTTGCTGGTAACAGTACGTGATGCAGCATGTTACAAGCTTGAGTCCCAGCGGATAAATATTCACTTAATAAGGGAAAAAATAGTTCCCTCTGCTGCAGCTGTTAGTGGCAGAGACTCTGGTTTGTTCTCTGCAGGAGTCACACCAGACTGCTGCAATGGTCCCTCCAGTTTTCACAGCCCATGAAACCTGACTGGCAGCACAGGAGTAATTTAAACAGGATCAGGAGGGTAGGCAGTGGATGACGTTAGTCTTGATCTACCCTGTTCCTCTAGGACCTCTCTGAGGGGGACTCGGTGGCAGCAGATTTGGGGAGTGGTCCAGTCTGCCCTGTCTTCCTCACGTGCCTGGACACAGGCTGTGTGCTGCAGAGTAGCTGCTCACTCCCACTTGCACCAGTGTGTTGAAATTTGTGAGGTTAATTAATCATCATCCCTAAGGGGACACCGAGTGTCCTCTCAGGTATGTCTGAGAGTCCCTTCACAGTCTGTCTCAGAGGTTTCAGACCATGAAGGTTGCATAGCAGTTACCTCTGAGTAGCTGTAAATGCAGGCAAATTTACAGTGAAAAATAGAGCAGAAAAAGGCATTACATCAGAAATTTATCCATTAAAAACTGGTTAGAATGTGTAGCCGAGATCTACTTTGCAAATGTAATTGTATTCATAGGACCATATTTCCATAGGATGCAATGATGAAGTGGAAACAGCTTTGATAGTAAATGCAACGTTGACCCAAGGAAAAACTTAAGAGAAAGATCTGTCAGAGAAAAGAAGGAAGAAGTCTTCTGAAAACACATATTTTGTCTATCTTAAATGGACTTTAGGGAAGCAACCAAACCAAACTGCTATTTGGGCAGAGGAGAGGTCCATGTAGGCTCAGCAAAAGCAGTAGCTTGGCCCACATGGGTGAACTGACAGTTGTCATTAGTGAAACCTTGCTTTTGGATGATGAAAAAGAGTTCAACTCTAATACACAGTTTGAATAAAGTTTTGTGGAAAGTTATGATGAGTAAGAATTGTGCCTACACTTAATGAGTATTTTAAAAAAGTAATGGGCATCCTGTATGGTCCTCAAACTTTGTTTTGTCAGTTGGATTTTAAATTTTGTGTTTGGTTAAAGGTAAGGATCACTGGGAGTTTACTGTAATGTGGGACAATATGCACTCATCCTGGTCAGCCTCAGCTAGAGTAGCTTCGTAAGGGGTGATGCTGAAGGATTTGGCCTGACATGACTGCTGGGTGAATCAGCGACTCATTAGCTCCAGGTTGGTGCAGCCTTCCCATAGAGAGGCAATATTAAACTCATTACCTGCTTTTTTTGAGTGGAAGGGTGGGCTGGTCTCACTGTCCATAAAAGAACACAAAACCTCGTCTGCATCATGGAGTCAGGGAATAATCTAGGTTGGGAGGGATCCCTGGAGGTCATCTAGTCCAACCTCCTGCTCAAAATAGGCCTGACTTTGCAGTTAGGTAAGTCATTTAAGGCATTTTCCAGTTGAGTTTTCAGTATCTCCGGAGCTGGAGAGTCCACCTGTTTCTGGGCTTCTGCTCCAGTGTCTCACTACTGTCAGGTTGATGTACCGCTTTGTTATATATCAGCTTGGATATACATCTTCCTCTGTTATGCCTGGCTTATAAGAATGCTACCTCTTCTAGTTTTTTCTGCAGAGAATATGAGATTCTAGAGGGATTTTTGTTTTACCCCTAGGGATCCTTAAATAAAGTGAGACTGCCCTTGATATTGGTTTCCTCCAAACGGTACCATAACAAGTACTTATTCTGGATTCTTATCAGCTTTTTGCCCTAGCAGAGGAATGAAAGACACTGTTTTAAAGACTAAACATAGTTATTTAAAAAATAATGTTGAACTTCTTTCTTGTTTCCTTCTGGGAAAGATAAAACCACGACTTGGTGCATACAAGCATTACCTGTAGTTTCTCTTGAGAACCAGATATATGTAGGATCACAAACCAATACTTAATTTATATTCTGGCAGCTTGAACAGCCTCTGAAGCTGTTCTGCGATCGCCTACTCTAGCTAGAAAGCCAAGCCTCAGGCTGCAGTATGTCTTAGCAGGTATAAGCCAATGCATGTGGAAAAGTGGAGACCTTCTACATGAAAACTAGGTATGAAACAAAATGAGATCCTTATACTGTAGGATTAATCTGGAATTGTGCCCCTGTTTGGAAGGGGACCTGGAGATCGCGTCCCACAAAGAAATCCATGACTCCTTCATGGAGAGCTGAAGGAAGAGGCTGCTTTTGCTGTCTTGGCAGAGATCAGGCAAATATCTCACGTTTTCTCTGCAGCGTAAATAAGGAGGAGTCAGATCTGCGCTGCAGCTTGGTAGACATTACCTGCCTCACCCAGAACACTTTCTCAGAAGGAGTCATCCTCATTTCCAAATCTGGGTAAATTTTGTAAGGCAGAATAAAGCATTTACAGAGAGTGGCTTTATTTAATCCACAAAATGCAGAGGTGTCTTTTGAAATCAATTGACCTCTGGTCTCTGAAGTTTCGACCTGACTCAATTTCATGTGAGAGTGACCTGGAGCTGTGGATGATCTCTCAGGCTTGTCCTCCCCAAATGGTCTGGTGACACTTGAGTCACTCCCCCGACTCCCTGAGCTCACCGTGTGCCCCCTACACGCAGCCACTGAAAGGAAGATCCAGTGCAGGACACTTTACTTGATCTAACTGATGATAGCCGGTAGGAATATAACACCAAAGAGACTCCTTTCTGAGCAAACGAGCATTTGTAACTCAAGCAGAAGCTTTTTCTCGCAGCTTAGGAGAACAGTGATGAGATCATGGATAGCTCTGTTTACATTTTGATGTCATCTGAGAAGACTGCAAGGCTTTGGCCATCAGGTGGCACTCTGAGCATGCTGTTCAGCAGAGGTGTCACTCAAAATGCTCCTGGGCTGGAGGAAGTTCCTTCAATTCAATAATATGACATAAAGTTTGTGAGCCGTGATTCATTTCAGGTTAACACCCTCTCTTTACTCCTGCAAAATTAATCATCCAGCTATATTTATTGCATTGTTTTGAAACACGGGAGTCCTAGGAGAAGTACAGCAACTCCATGCTTTCTTGGTACTCCTTTATCTAAATATTTATTATGTGGCTTAACATTTTTGTTGAAGTAGAATAATTCCAATATTTATTCTCTGTAGTAAATTAGTGTATCTTGGCATCTGTTCTGAATTTATTTCTGTCTTTACCTTAATCTCCTACCATCAAGCTGATCTCAAAATAGGAACCTGAATTAATAGTCTCCAGGGTTTTCATGTAAATCCCTTCTTAACCTTTTCAGCCATTTAATGGTATTTACAGTCCCCACTATTGTTCTGCATGAGGTTTTTCTTGAGAAGAATTTCACCTGAGAGTTAGTTTTTTTTTTTTTTTTTTTTTTAGGATTACACATCTAGATAAAAGATAATATTTTAAATGTCTTTAAAGCTGGTCCCTTGCTTTATTTTCTGTTTTGCAGTAGAGTGTCTTATACTTTGATATACAAACAGTAGTTTATTATTAGTGTGTTGGTTCTACATTACTGCTTCTACAGGAAAAAATGTAGTTATGATAATTGAAGGGTGAAATTAAAGGACTTCTGGTTTGCACCACAGAACAGCACTGCAGACTGTAAAATCTCTGTTCTGCTTCTTGAAGCCAGATTTTTGTAACAGGCATCAATGAGAGAGATCACGGGCTCTGTAATGCATGGGCAAATACTACTCACCCACAGAAGAGAATGGAGCTGAATAATTTTTGCACAAAACTGTCTCCTCCTGCCAAGTGTACTTGTAAAACCTATTCTTTAACCTTCCTAACTAAACCACCACTGAAAACAATTTGAGTTCTGACTCCTGCATCATCTGACCCTGATAGCTGGTGTATTC
This sequence comes from Coccyzus lansbergi, assembly GCA_033558105.1. Lineage (NCBI taxonomy): Eukaryota > Metazoa > Chordata > Aves > Cuculiformes > Coccyzidae > Coccyzus > Coccyzus lansbergi. The sequence continues at coordinate 35,384 of JAUMJK010000589.1, forward strand.
CCTGCCATTCACGACTCCCATCCCCAGAGCTCTGAACAAAGCCATGCTTGTTACAAGGAAAAGCATGAGCTCATCCATTGTAATCACCCGACCGCTTTAGCTGCTGCTCCAAAGGAGGTTTTGTGGCAATTTCTGAATGCTTTCAGACATGCCAGCACTGGATAAACTTTGGTTGAATCTTCAGGGAGCAAACTAGAGTGGATTAAGTCCTTGTATCTGCTCTAAGGTTCGGTTTTTTGAATGCAGGGAAGCCCTGGTTATTCAGATAATACAGTTGTGTTTCAGCTCCAAATACTGAACCCCTCAGACACACAAGGCAAGGTCCCAGGTTAGTTTTCAGGCTCTTGTGAAGCCGGGTAACCCAGAAAATCCTTTGTTCTTCTGATATTCAGGGTTTCAGGAGAATAAAGGTGAGAAAATGAGAAATGCAAATGAGAAGTTTTGAAAGCGCAAAGAATAGGATTTGTTGAAGCTTAAGCTTGCCAAAGTTGGCAGTAAAACAGCTGTATTTTATAGAGATGATTTATAATCACATGTAAATTGCATTTTTTAAAATTGGATTCATTCTAGCTTTCAGTTTAGAGACCTCCTTGATGTCCCTAAAGGTCTGTCCCTAAACAGTCTCTTCTCCATCTGTGACCCCAAAGCATGATGCATGCTGCCTGGCTCCTGAAAATCAAGAAACTAAGGCCTTTTGTGTATCAACTAGCCAAAAGAGCTTGAAACATAAATGGAAGGCTCTGTCCTGTAGTAAATCACTACCAAGAGCAGAATTAACCAGTCTGTAGGAGTTTTCTCACTGCACACCTGGGTACAATGAAGCAGCTGTAGTTTTGCCTCCATATCACCTTTTCATAATCTTTTACTTTAAAGAGCATACTAACTTCTGAATTTTCAGTATTTCATAGTTTGTCTAAGTTATACATTGAAGTTAAGAAAAAAGTTTGGTGTTGAAGTTCAAGGATCAAAGAATGATTTGAGTCAGAAGGGACCTTAAAAATCATCCAGTTCTAACACTCCCTGCCAAAAATAGGGACACCTTCCACTGGATCAGGTTGCTCAGAGCCTCGTCCAACCTGGCCTTGAATACCTCTGGGGATGGGGCATCCAAAACTTCTCTGGGCAACCTATTCCAGTGCCTCACCACCCTAATAGGAAAAAATATCTTCCTGATATCTCATCTAAAACTTCTCTCACAAGTTTGCTTGAGATGTGCTTGGAACCTTAGGGGATTCAATTCACTCCTCTATACATAATTTTTCCCAACTCTTAAGAATTAATGTGTTGTTACAATTGTTACTGAAGATTGGCACCACAGTCCATTAGTAACGGAGGATGGACTGCTACAGCTTATTTGTGACTTCTTACAGCTGACTTGTCTTGGTTAAATGACAGATGTGTAAATAATTTTTCCCTTTCTTTGTAATTAGTCTTTAAAACTTCCCTATAACTGAGACTAACCCACAAAAAAATGGCACAGGTACCATGGTCTTAACGCTACTCTGATTTCAGTTTCACGCTACTCTGATTTCAGTTTCATAAGGTAAGCCTGACTTTGAATCTACAAATGAGGAGCTCAGACTCTCCTCTTAATGTTGAGGGCAGTAATCTCTTTACGTAACATGGAGAAATGGCATAATTCCGCCAGATGGATGCAAACGCAGCAGGGAGTGAAACATTCAGACCCTTATCTATTGTCTTCCTATCCTGACTCATCCCAAGTAATTTTTTTCCATGGTTTCTTCTAATTTTTAAATATAATGTAATTATGGTTTAAGTCACAGTCTCCCAGCCACACAGCTGCTATAATAAGTGCAAGTTTGATTCAACCCATGCCCTAATTATCCCTGCATCTAGAGAGAGCAGCGCTAGAATTGCAGAAGGAATGGAAATTAGAGCTACAGCAAAAAGTATAGAAGGTTAAACCTAACTCATGACTTTTTCAGACTTATTGATTACCTCTGTTACGTACTGTGACAACATGGAATTCCTTGGCTTTAGCAGAGAGATATTCAGATCTCTTTGCTCCAAAGCATAAAGCATCCCTCTCTGAAGAAAAAGAGAAAAAGGAAAATCTTCCATGTGTACCAAGCCAGTGTGCAGTTCTTATTTTTCCCAATAAGATGTCTATGTACATATGTGAAATCATTGTATTACTAACATGCACTCAAGAATGCCAAAATAATTAATACTGTATCATGCAGGGAAGTAAATAATTGCTCGTAATATTTCCAGCTTACAGGTGGTGTGCAGGAACAAAAGTAATTGTACTTTTACAGAGTAATTTATGTAAGTCACCAGATGTCAAGAAATGAAGGTCTACCAGAGCCCAGAGACACCGTCTCTTGCAGTGTCATGTTTTAATTCCTGGTCTTTTTTTCTCTTTACATTAAGGTAATATATGTTTCCCTAGTCTACAATTTTGAAGGTTTTGTCAGGTAAGCCCTGACTCTCTGGTATTCTCTGAAGTTCCCACTGAAGAAAATAGAGCGTGATCAATGAGTGTTCATGAATATTTTAGGTAATGTCATTATTTTTTAAAATATTATGGAGAAAAACTGAGAGGCAGCATCATTTTACCTTTTGCTACATTCAAGAATAACATTGTGCACAGTCAAAGAATTCAGGGCAAAGAGCTCATTGGCTCTGTCTGTTTACTAAAGCATCTCTTGGTGTCTGAAGCCAGATCCCCACAGTATGGGTGTTTAAGTTGCTCACAACGCCTGTCTTGTGCAGAGAAAACTGCCATTCCTTTTGTGCTGCAGCTGCCATGCTGTGCAATGTTGTCTGTGCCCTCTTTATGTCACCAGCCACCGCTAGGTGATCTTCAAACACCTTCTTTGCCACCCTGCTTCCTACGGGAGGACATAAACAGCCAACAAAATTTTCCACAGAGATGCTATTCATGAAAATATTTTTGCACGCGCCGCTTTGCAGCCTGCGAGCTGCAGTTTTGAGTTTCCTGGGAAGAAAACCTATTAAGCTGCCTTTCTGCAGGGATTGCCATAGCAACCCTCGCACAATGCCAATGGCCCAGATTTCCTTCAGCCCCTTCTTTCTGAATTGACAGCAGTGATTTTAATGCTCCTTGAACCAAATCTTTGCATGCAGAGACTGCTTTAGAAAAAAAAAAAAAGCTTTAATCAAGGCTGGTTGTTCTCCTTCCTTTCTTCCTGAGAAGAGAGCAGGGAAGGCTTTTAACACAGCGTCCCTTTCAGCCCCCTTGAAGTCGCAGCTGGACAATGATCACAAAACAATCCTGGGTTCGGCAATTTCAATATCATTCAGGTTTATAAGACACCGTGGAAATGATGCTTGCACAGGGGTTGCTTTATTTTGGAGATATTTGCATCTTTATGCTGGGAGGTTGGGAGCATGACATGGAAATAGAAATGAAGCTATCACATTAAAAAGGCAAAGTCCCAGTTAAGTGTGAGAGCAGCACTGGGACTCAGAACAGCAGCACTCCTTAAAATGGGACTGGCTTTGCTGTTCTTTTTAAGCATCTAAAGAGGCCAATATTTGAATACTGCCAGATCTGTAAGCTGTAGCAGGGCTCCTCAGCAACACTTGCTAGGGTGTAATGCCATGGTCAGGGCTGGCTTGTGGTGAGAGCTGGTGACATAGGAAACGGGAAAGGAGAGCCAACAGCTAAGGATGTGTCTTGAAGCCAAGTCCCTGCATGAATGAAACCACTTGCCATCTGACCATAGGCACAGTGTACCCCAGGGGCTCAGAGCTGCCAGTAAGCCAACAGATGGGCATGCAGTTAGGCACTGCTCAGGCAGGAAAAGAAATAAAAATCATATGTATCTGATAAATGTGACCCAATCTTCATCACAAACAACCCCCATCTGGAGTTGGTGTTGGGGTGCAGGGCTGCCACAACCTCCAGGCATCCCATCCTCTTGCCACTGTCCCTGTTGTCTCCTCTTTCCTTCTGCCTGCCCTCCAACCGGCTCCATATCTCATCACCCTCAGGGCACAGAGAGGGTGACAGGGTGAAGGTAGCCTTCGGGAGGTCCCTGGAAGGGGGACACCAAGTCAAATGTCTGCAGCATTCAGCTCCAGTGTACTGAGGTGCTGCAGAGGGCCCCTGGAGTGCAAACCTGACCATGCACACCTTCCACAGCGGGAAGTAATGAGATGTACATGCACTGTTGTGTCTCCTGATGGCCAGGATCCAGCCCTTTCCTCACAACTGCTCTTCGTATGCATTGACAGCACTCCCCACCTGCATCCCTGTTTGCTGGAAGCATCTGGCTCTCAGCAAACGTGTTAGGCATAGTGTTTAGCAATTCTGTCTTAAAAGTTTGTGCAGACATTAGGAATAGAGGGAGCTCCCGAGTCACTGAATCCAGACCTCGACTGTCTCAGGTAACCATGTCATGTTCACTAACTAATCCTCTCAATAGTCTCTAGATGGAGGGATGAGCTGCCGGGGTCTGTCTGGAGGAGGGAGGGCTGACCCAGTGTGTCTGGTGGGCAGCAGAGACCTGCAGGGTTGTATTCTTTCCCTAGCTGAACCTGACCTGGTCAGGTGAGCAGTTACCACTCAGATATAGATCATACTGTCAGTCCAAACAAATGCAATGTGGATACAGGAGTGATGATGAGTGCAAATATGCTTTAGAGGAAAAATAGAGACCAACTCCTTGTTGCTTGCACAAATCCCAAGAAACCCTAGGAGATGCCCCAGGATGGTGGACCTGAGCCCTCCCTGTGTCTGGGGTCTCTCTGCAGGTGCTACATTCAGCTGCATCAGCCCTGTTCAGTGCTGCTATCCCGCTAGCCTGTCTCCCCTGCTGCTCATTTGGAGTGAAGATGTAAGACCCTACCAAAACTGACTTGTGTCCACATCCTTAATTAATCTGACCCTGGCAAGGGCAGCTGACCTCCCTGCTGTCTGGGAGAAACGAGATGATCTCCCTAAAACAGGAGCCTGAAGAGACACTTGCAGCAGCAGTGGTGATGCAGCAGATTCCCCTGAGCTGTTAGTGTATTTATATCCCTATCCTGTTCGCTTGCTACAAAAACCTCTTACTGATGCTGTGGATGGGAAGGCAGCCACGTTCGCATTTATCTGCACTATTTTCAGCTGGTGGCTTCATGGTCTGTTTTCCCCAGCAGTCCTCAGGGATCTGCTTCCATGCTGAGAGGGTGGGAGAGGAGATGTACTGCTCCTTTGCTGGTTCTCCTACCTCACGCTGAAAGCCAACACACTATGGGGCAGGGTCACCTGGCATCCTCCTTGTGGTCCTGTTGCTCAGGCAGCCCTATGAGCAATGCCAAGGGCAGCTGCAGAGGTGGGACAAGGAAAGGATGGGACCATTTGGGGAGATCCTCATATTCTCAGAGCAGATACAAGTTTTTCATTATTTTTTTCCTTGTGTATCTACCCCTAGTTCTGTCCCTCACAGTAAAGGGAAGAACTGTGAACTTGATCATATTATTTCTTAGCAGAAAAAAAAGGCTGTTTGGGTTTTATCTAGTATAACTACAACCTCCTTCTCATTCAGAAAGATAACAGCCTGTACAAAACGAATTTTTACAGGATGATTTGCCACTGCAGTAGGCAGGCTGGATCCCAGTTTGACCACTGGCATTACCTCTGTGCTTGTGCAGAGCTGGAAGCACCACACACAGACAGAACTCCTGGGCAGAGCCGAGTGGAGAGGTTGCTTCACTGCTGTCATTCAGCAGCTCTCGAAGACAGAACAGCACAAGTATGTCTGTGTGAATAATAATAAAATAAATAATGCTTTTTGCTGAAGGACTGGTGGCACTTGCTTCACCATGCTATGCCTGCAAATGTTTGTAAACACTGCATGAATTCCCCATATTGCAGCAAAGACTGGGATTCATTGCTTTAAAACCTGTGTCGAGGCTTGAAGCAACTCGTTTTTGCTGAGGTCTTTGAAGGCCATTCGTACTCCAAAGAATGTGGCTTTGGGGTGTGAGACTGCCTGTGTTTTTGTGCTGGATGTGCCACAGCTAAGGGCAGTGTAGGAGACATCTCTTACTACCTGGACATGTTGCTTTCCACCCACTGACACACAGATGCCAGCTCACCAGAACATGTGAGCTTCTGCTTGGACCTGGAGGTGGTGGCAGACAGACAGCTGAACATGAGCCAGCAGTGTTCTCAGGTGACCAAGAAGGCCAACAGCATCCTGTCTTGTATCAGAAATGGTGGGGCCAGCAGGGGTAGGGAGATAATTGTGCCCCTGTACTCAGTGCAGGTGAGGCTGTACCTAAAATACTGTGTTCAGTTTTGGGTCCCTAAGTAAAAGATGCACATTGGATTTCTAGAGTGTATTCAGAGGAGGGCAGCGAAGCTAGTGAAGGGTCTGGAGTACAGTTCTTTTGAGGAATGGTTAAAAGAACTGGAGTTATTCAGTCTGGAAAAGAAGAGGCTGGTGGGAGATTTTATCACTCTGTAACTACGTAAAGGGGGTTGTAGTGAGGTGGATGTTGGTCTCTTCTCCTAAGTAACTTGCAATAGGATGGGATGAAATGGCCTCAAGTTGTGTCAGGGGAGGTTTAGACTGGATATTAGGAAAAATACATTTACTGAAAGAGCAGTGAAGCACTGGAACAGGCTGCCTGGGGCACCACCCCTGTAGGTGTTAAAAAGATATATGTAAACGTGGCCCTTGGGGACATGGTGATATTGGGCTGACAGTTGGACTTGATGATCTTATAGATCTTTTCCAAACACTGATTCTGTGATTCACATGGCTGGTGCCACAGATGAGACTGAGTTCACATCCTCACTGGTGTCATGGGGTCTTCTCTACATGCCCCACTTCCCTGTACACTGATGTATTCCCCCTGCTCCTATATGTGCCCCACAGGACCGCATCCCTCAGCCACTGTAGGGATTTAGTAAAGATGGAAAAACCTGAGAACATCAGGGGGGTCAGCTCCACAGATATGTGAAAAAACCCTAATCACTGCAGGGTAGAGTTACCCAGAAATGTTGAGCATCTTCTTTTCATGGGTCCAGCCATCGCAGCTGGTGTACTTAGGACTAGTGCAAGGATGTCCACCAGCTCTTGGACTGGCACTGTAAACTCTTGATAGACATTTGTAAATACTATTGGCCATGGCTGCAAGGGCTTCTCTGTTGTAGAGGTTCATATTTGTATTTCTTTTCATTGTGGAATAAAGTTGAACATTCTAGAAGGCTGAGTCATATGGGTGTGTGATCCTACAGACAGCTTTTATGTGACCGAGCCTTCTGGCAAGAAACTAACTTCAGCTGCTTGCTTCACCCAATTCAACTCTACCTGGCACAGGGTTTGCCAGATAATCCTGGTGCTGTGCTAACTTCCATGTTAAAGTCAAAGCCTGACATACAGCTCTTACCTACCTCTCCTCTCCCTCATTTATGACACATATAAGCCATGAGATTACTTATTTTGTCTAGTTCACTTATGTATTTAAAAGGTATTTGCAGTCTGATGGTCAGGTGCTCTCTTGCTTTTCTTATAGGTTTAGGGTCTCACCTCTCTGCCTCACACAGGGATTTTTTTTTTTTCTGACAAGACTGTCCCTGTGCATTTTATCTTTCTCTTTCAAGCTGGCAAAGCCTAACTCCACTATTTTTTTTTTTTTTGGTGAATACTGGAAAGCAAGCCAGACTTCTTGTTGGCCTTTAATGAAGTACTTCATGTATTATGACCCAGTTTTTCCTACTAATACTCATTAGTGAAGCTGCATTAGTACTCCCAGCTGTACCAAATGGTTAATCTGTGAATGCTTACAGAACAGTGATGGAAGATGAAAGATAAATATATATTAACTTATTTGAGACCTGCAGTGGACCTGCAGTGTTTTGTCTAATTTCTCCAGCAGAGGTGTCTCCTTTGTATATTTTTCTCATGTCCTGCATGCATCCAGGACAGTGTCTGATCCAAGCACACACTCTGATTTCTGTCCTGTTGGAGCATGTTCCCAATAAAAATCCCACATGAGTCACACCACCCTCCCAAACCCCTTGCCTGCTGTGAAGACGTCCAGCTGCATGAGAAGGAAGCAAAAATTGTCATATGAGAATCATTTTTGATGATGGAGTCCTGCCTACCACGCATTTGTCAAAGCCTCTTCAGGCAGCGATCATCAGGCTGTGCTGCTTCATTTGCAGCAAGGCTTGCTTTGCCATGGAAGATGTGTGGTAATGAATTCCCTTTGGGTCAGCTTCATCTGCAGCAGAAAAGTAGACAGATGGGGCCTGAGGGAAGCATTTCCATAATGAAGCAGAGTGGCAGAATACCTCTAAGGATGGCAGGAGTTCCCTCGTATTAATAACGCTCTTAAATAACAAGCCCTTTTGATAATCTTTTCTCACTAGCTGCTTTTCTCAGAAGTCCATTCATTCAGTTTTACCGCTTGTCTTTTTATGCACTTGAGCTTTGTTACAGCCCCATTCATGGATTTTTATTGTATTCCAACCCTTTATGGACTCATTCATTGATTTGCTGAAACTCTGACAGGGCTGTTAATGGTGCAGACATGTAGTTATCACATGTATCAGAGATAACCTGTTAAGAACATTGAGTTTAGTCCCCTCTATTAAACTCAGAATGTTCTTTTTTTTTTTTTTTTCATCAGACAAGAAAAGTGACAAACAAAACAAGTGTGAGGTGCAGGGCAGGAAGCTGGAAGAAGGCAAGAGTGGGAGAAACAGACAGGTGGTTTTCATGGAAATAACTTTCAAAAGGCTCATTTTCTGCCATTTGAAGTCCAAAGACTAATGCACAACAGGAAATGTCTTTACTCTGGCGATATTCCTTGCCCACCCACTGGCAGAAGTCTTCTACATGTCATGCTCTTCTATGTGGGGTGTATGGTTCACATGAAATGGTAATGCCCTACACCCCAGTTTTCCAGTGACAAACTACACTACTGAGTCACCGGACCTTTGGGTTTTCCTTAAGAATGAGAGGAATAACGTCTACCTGTGTAAATGACATTGCTACCTATGGCTAGAGTTGGCTCATATTAATCCCAACCCCAAAGTCATCCAGACTGCTGAAAGAGTCAGATGCTGGCTCAGCAATAAGTCTTGCTTTGTGCTTTTATGCATTTTTTTCTGCTACAGCTTCCTTGGAGACTCACTATGCTTTTCCAGAACAAAAGAGTGACAGTGAAGAGCCTGACTTGTTCATTGTGCTGCTGGTAACAGAGGGTTAGAACTAGTGAGACTGACCTAAAAATCAGATGTCATAAAGTAACATCTAATTTTTCATTTGTTTGCCTCTCCACTTGGAGCCTTTAACTACAGACAGAGCCACAGTTTCGTTTTCTTCCCTGAAAAATATATGCTGTTAAAGAGAAAAACAGATGGATAGAATAATTTTCAGGAGATGAGCCCTGCAGTAAACCAGCAACTATTGTGAGCACTGATAAACCCAGAGAAGCAGTCAATGCTGCATTAAATACAGTTCTGGAATTTAATTTAATTTTCAACTCCTTCCCATTCCTTGTCTGCTATCTTTAACTAATTTTGAGTCTAAGCTAACTCTGCTGTTGCTAAGCCTTCCAGGAGAGAAACTCATGTTTCTAAGGGCCATTACAGTTGACACAGCAGGACGTCAGCTGAAAAACTAATCTGATGTGATGGTTGAGTTTGGAGGACACCCTAATGCATATTGCTGTGCCCCTAGCTGCTAGGTCAGAGCAAATTTGGTGGCACTCGGTACAGAGTATAAGGGTTGTGATTGTGCTGGGGTGGTGGGTGGTGAGAGACAAAGTCTTTCTGTGGGTATGGGGGAGAGATAGGAGGTGGAGGGGGCCAGAGGAGGAGAGCTTCATTTGCCGCTGCTCCCAGGGCTCTTAATTGCAGCAGCATCCATGGTGATAAGCTGCTGAATTGCCTTTCATCGGCTGGGAAACCCAGCATGTGAAAAAGTACGGTATGCCATTGTCTGTTTGCATAGCTTGCTGCTTGACCTGCCAGTCTGCACACAGGGACAGCAGAAAAAAAAAGGCAAATATTATTGCCAATCCAAGAGCCACTGAATGAGGCATCATCCTGCCTGGTCAAGAGAGGTGGAAGGATCAAGTAGTGGACATAAGTTTGTTCTGACCACATTACGTGCCTCATTCCTCCTCTTTTTACACCATAACCTCTGTGATAAAGCGTTTTCCCAGCTGCCGATGTATGGCTGGGATGTATGGAGTTCAGACTGGAGAGGAAGGCATGGTACACGCGTTAGTGACTGTATGTGGAGACAACTGCCATCGTTTTTTACAGTTCCCAGGCCCAGCTCTTGAGCACTGAGTAATTGCAGGGAACCTGTAGTTTGCTTATTTATTTATCTAGTTCTTCCTCTGACTTCCAAGGAATGGTTTCCTTGCCCTTATGTGAATGCAATCCCTGCTGAATAAAGAGGGTTTTCCTCCCCCATCCCATCCTGTGAGAGGTCATTTTTATTCAAGAGCCATGAATGATGTGAGCAGGGTACTAATCGCACACAAAAAGCCCCGTCCGGAGCCAGCCAAGCATACAGCTGTCTTTTTGTTTACAGGGATGGAGAGGGAGCCTAAAAAGTGCTCCTGCCCCAGGGACAATAGCAGCAGCTCGAGAGATGCCTGAGATTTGGCAGGGCCCCTCTTCCCTAGCGCTGAAGGGCCTTTATTAAACATAAATCATGTCAGCTGCTGCCGCAGCCCTTTCTCAGCTTATAAAAGATTTCCCTTAGCTGCTTAAGTGACACGGTGGAAAAGAATCCCTCAGAAATACCCCAAAGACTGGAGCAATGGACCAGGTTGGGGACAAATCCTGTTTCTGACTGTTTAATAGTAGGATTCTTCTGTTGCTCTTACAATGATGCTTGTAGCTGGGTTAATTTTTTAAGCATGCTAGTGATTCAATGTGCTTTATTGACTTTGTGTTGGCTTGAAATGTCAGGAAGTAACAAGGACAGATTTTATACTTGTGAGTTATGAAGAACAATACAGAGACCTACAAGTCCCAGATAAATATGTTGCCAGTGCTGATATCATTAGAAAAATGTGATGCCTCAGGCACAAGAAAATAACTAAGTGTAGAGCATCTCTGCAAAGAGCAGATTACCTGTGTAAGGGAATACTTATTAGACTTCCCCATTCAGCAAAGTAAAACCTGACCACATTGTTTCTTTGAGATGGGGAGCAAGCGCTCTTTCTTCTTCTCCCTGAAGATTATAAGGAACAAAATTACTCATGGAAAATGTGTTGCTTGAAGTACTGCTATTGGTGTGTATCCTATACCTTAATAGGCAGCAAGTATTTCTGGGCCTCAGGTGTCACTGGGAGCATAAGAGACAGCAGCCGTAGGAGCTTCAGGCAAGATGAGGATGTGTCAGGAGGAGTTTGACATTCCTCTGACATTTCAGGCAACTGGATGCTGGCTGTGACTGGAGTTAACAGAGGAATAACTTAAAGATCTTACCTGCAGGGCTTCCTTCAGGCTACAATTGGCTGGGATCATTTTCTCCTTCTTGTACAGAAAGGTACCAGTTAAATCTGAGCAGTTACCAGCTATGTACTCTTTATTAATATTTATAATCCACTTTTTATTTTTTTTAAATTGCACTTTAATAGTAGTGATAGCTAATTCAGACCATACCTTGCCCATGTCTCCTTGACCTCTTCTTGTATTAATCTTTATTTCTCTTGACTTGATATACCTGACTGTCCTGCTGTCTTGCTTGCTGGTAGACAACTGTAACAAGGAACACATTTCTTTCCACCAGCATCCCTGTCCGTCTCTTTGCTCTCTCTGATTTTGTGTCTTGAAAATTCTTGTGGGTGAGGCACACCAGGGCTGTGCAGCTCTGTTGATGCGTTTGCATCACACACCAGAACAGGTCATTCAGTAGGTGGCATTAATTCCCTAATTCAGCATTGATATATTGCTCTAAATCATTTCCGATCATCACCTCATGGAGTTTGGGGAAGCATTTTAGTGGCTTTCATCAGGGAAGTCCTGCTGTCACTGGATAACAAGCAAGCTCATTTTTGTGTAACTATCAGAGCTCTTCATGTTTCCAGCATATTCTGCAGCTTTTGATAAAGATCCCCACTGATCTCTCAAGGAATCGTAAATAACTGAGCCTATAGCTCTATTCATCACGACACAACTTCTCTCTGCAAAACAAGTTGTTGCTCCAAACTGTCTCTCATCACCAAGTCCAAGGTCTCACTGTGGTTTCAGTTATGTGGGTGTGGACTGCTCTGTTCTTTCCATGCAGGACTCCCAAGTTCAGCTCCTAGTGCTAATAAACAACCAAGTTACACTGTTTCACTGTCATTTTGCAGAAAGCTACGTATTTCAGTTGTTTGGCTTTTCCAAGTGATTTATGCTGTGTTACCGCATTTTATTACAATTGTTTTTAAAATAATTTTGAGACATGCTTGATTTTTCCCTTTAAGGCTTTATCTAATTTGTAATTCGACCTAAAGCCGTGAGACTGGCTTTAGGTCTGGTTTGGTCCTGCCATATTTTGGCATGAGCTCTTCAAGTCAGTAACTTTGGCCCTGAATCTGCAACTATACAGACCCATTTAGAAAATAAAGCAGCGTTGGCTACATACTGCTGGGACAGCCACAGGGAGGATTTAAAGTCAAGTGGCTTGGTTTGCCTTACCCAGTGTCTGGAGCCTTTGCATTTGATATTTGCCTTGTGAAGGTCTTGGTGACACTGCACTCATGTGAAGGTTATTCAGAAAGACATATTTTTTCCTGATGTTAGTAATGGTCTGGAAAAAGGGCTAATGGAATGTTAGTAACTCAGGCCAGTCATCACATTGCTATCTGCAAAAAACTAATCTATATAAATGCAAATCTTTCATATACGTATCATTAAACTTCAGTTTTCTCCTAAATAATAGAATCTCAGAACTGAGATATATATCTCTATATTTTTATATATATATATATAAAAATATTGAGATTGCATTGAGATGTTAATTTTATATCTATCTATATATAGATAGATAGATAGATATAAAATTAACATCCCAATGCAACATCTCATGCACCTATGAAAAACATGTAAAGCTGAGGCATCAGCTTGGTTTGCCCAAGTAAAGCTGTGTGTATCAATCCTTAGTGGAGCTGATGCCAATTACAGGCAGAAAGAAAATAAGATATTAATCCCTTTGGATCTTCAGATCTTGTTTAACATGTGCTGTCTTTATACTGAGATTTTAAATGTTTTTTCTTCTTTAAAATACTTTTTCGACTACTAGGGTGCACTGACAAGTTTCAAATGTATTTCACATGTGCACTAAACAGAAGAATAAGGACAACAAATGTCAAAGTGAAAACGTGCAGAGGATGGGGAGATGATTCAGTCTTACTGATGGCTGTTTACCATGGCAATTTGCTTTATAAATTGCAGATGTAACTTTTAGCAAAGTAGGATCATTTTGGACTGTTTCTCCTCAGCGTCTTAGTGCCTCTATCAGTTGAAAAACTTTGCTAGGTCTGAATAGGTAACTTGTGGCTAGTCGTATAAATGAGAAGGCAGAATCTCACAGTTTCTGTGCACTGAATTCAGCCTAAATGAGGCCAATTGACCCACCCCCTACCCTAGCCCTCTGCATTCAGTTCTTGCCCTGGAAAGGTTTGAGCTGTTGGATGGAAAGGAGACTCAGCAGATCATTACTGCTTGGGTCCCATCTGAGAGTGCAGATGTCTGGATGTGTCAAGCCTTATTCCTTCACACCCACACAGGACCACTGAACTCTTCTCACATGAGTCATAGCCTCAGGAGCTGGCCTGTAGTGCTGATACTTCGCAACACACTTTGGCTCTCTGCTTTGCAAGCAAGTTCTTGGGAATTTAGTGCTATGTATAATTTCCACTGATATCCACAGCTTTTTGTCTGCAGAAGTATGAGATGTGCTCTCAGAGACTGTTTGCACTAGTAGAGCACAAGTGCTACTAGGGAACATGTGGGTTGTGGGTGGACTAGGGTCACTGTCAGTTTCCCGGGGAGGTATTGCTGTTGGCTTCATGCACTGTGCAGAAACAGAACAGCATCAGCATTTCTGAGATATAACTACCCAGTTACTGATTAATAAAATCTTAAAAATGCAAGAATGTGATCATGGGTAAATAAATGTTATGTTGCTAGTATGTACCTGCTGATGAGGTGTGTGTCTGTGGGGCTGCATGATTTCCAGCAGTGCCCTGGGAGGTGCTGGAGAACAGTAAAGGATTCATTGCCTATTTTTTTTCAGCTCTTATCGTACCATAGGATATAGGTCTAGCTTCTTGAATCTTGTGCCACCAGTCCCTCACATTTTCGAAAAGGAGATCTAGTTCTGGGCTGCTTCCAGAGCACATTCCTGCAAAACTTATTACTCAAACCTGTGTTTTGATTTGTACTTAGGTAAAATTCTGGTACTACATTCTTCTGCTATCTACTGAAATACTCCTGATAACTGGGTCCTTTCTGTACCCATGCATAACTTTGGCCTCAGAAAAGCTGGATTCTGGGCCCAATCTTACCTGGATTTGCATGGAAATGTGCTCCTATTGATTTTTTTTCCCACTGAACTGGTATGAAGTTCTATTAATCCTGGCGAAGTTCTTAACTCATTTTCCCAGCCCAAGTAGCACGCGCTTGACTGGCACTTCTGCAGAAAAGGGGATCTGAATGTGGAATCATTTAGTGGCACTGTTCACATGCATGAGCTGCTGGGCCAGCCCACTGCAAGGAGCAGAGAGAGTGGCACGTGACAAGCTGGTGACCATGGTACGTGGGCCAAAGGAGGCAAATCCCACCTCCCCCAGTTTAAGAACATGCTGCTGGCAAATGGCTCCTTCCTTTGCATATTAACTCTGCCTTTTTCAGTTCTCAGGAAGGTCTGGAGGGAGAGCTGCTGCATTGCACCAGCAATGCCAATGGGCTTGACAGAGAGATGATGGTGGAGCCTGGATTAGGAGTGGAGCAGCTTAAAGGGGGTGAACAAGGTCAGGGGGGTTCAACAGAGGGTGCCCCCTTTCTTAAACAGCTGTAAAAATTGCAAGGAACTGTTTACCCTACTGCTAGAGCCCAGGGAACTTGTTGTGCTGCCTGAAGCACAGGAGTGTGTGAGCTCAGCACAGCGCAGGCACTAGAAGGAAAGCAGCGTTGTTCTCTGGAGGCCGCTGAAGAAGGAGACAGCAATTTAGGCTGGTGGCTGGGAGTTTTCAGGCTGCTGCAGGGAAATTCGCAATATCCAGTGACTCGTTCCCTGCCTGAGAGATGAAGGTCATCAGCCCTAATTCAGACACCGCCGTGTACGTTTCCGTTGATTACAGAAACCAGATCCTTTTTAAAACCAGTTCCTGCTATCTGCAGGTGACGATACCAACTTCAGCCACAGTAGGAGTGCTGCTGCCATTGTTAGCCTTGCCTCAGCCCTCCCTTCTGCTCTTGTCTGTGATGTTTGCTATTTTTACCTTCTGTAAAGACATTGCAATCAGGTCCCTTTGCTACCAAAGGAACTCTGATGGATAATTTAATACCAAACACTTAGATGGTTAGTGGTGCAAGGAGGTTTTTTTACAGTCAGAGAGAAGCTGATCAGGTGAAGTTTGTGCTACGCTTCTGAAATATCCTGAAAAGAGCAATATGGAAAACCCATAGACTCTCCAGAAGTGTCAAACACCAAAAGATACTGGGGGCTTCAGGGAGGAAGAGGGAGCTGGCCTCTTCTCCCAAGTGACAGGGGACAGGACGAGAGGGAATGGCCTCAAGCTCCGCCAGGGTAGATTTAGGCTGGAGATTAGGAGGAGGTTTTTCACACAGAGGGTCATTGGGCATTGGAACAGGCTGCCTAGGGAGGTGGTTGATTCACCTTTCCTGGAGGTGTATAAGGCACGGGTGGATGAGGTATTGAGGGACTTGGTTTAGTGTTGGATAGGAATGGTTGGACTAGAAGATCCGATGGGTCCCTTCCAACCTGGTTGTTCTGTGATTCTGTGATTCTGTGAAAGAGGGAGTCCTTACAAAGGGGACTATTCACCTGTTGTACTCTGGCCTCGTCCCTTCCTGCAAAATGAACTGGCCAAACAAAATGCAAGGCAGCTGTTCAGATTGTCAATGAGTCAAACAATTCCGGTCATGCTTTTGGCTACCTTTAATTACACCTACTACTGCTGGAGCAAAAAAGGCGTAAACAACCCACTGTCCCTGCTGGAGGAAAGACATGATTTCTTTTAATTAACTCTACTGATATTATGTCACCTGTTTCACTTTTTTTAAAACACTGCCTCTACTTCTTATCACCCTCTGTGATTCTGCAGGAAGAGTGCTCATCACTTCTTGCAGCAGAGCAGGTGTTCTCTTTGGTATCTTCTGCTAACTGGAAATTGCCCTCACCCTGAGCTGTGCCCACAGTTAACAAGGCAAAACTCCTTCAGAGTGGGCACAAATCTGCTGGTATAAATACCTCTATATTGGGATAGCTACTCCTGTACAGAAATGGGATAACTCTTCCTGTTTAAAAAATATGTACCAGTTATACCAGTACAACTTATGCATTCAGAAAGGCAGTAATATAACTACATACAATGGTTGAAATGATTCTTATCACCTACCAGGATGAATATTTATTCTTATCAGTGTGGAAATAAGGACAAGCCTCTTATTAATCTGTCCTACATAGCAGACACAGAATGGGATCATATGGTTAGCAGGACAAAATGTCCTATAACTGTTTATTTCCTGGATATATAAATTAAAAAAAATACCTTAGCAAAAATAATTATGTCAGGACAAAAACTGCCCACTTCCCATTTGAACAATCATGTTGAAATGATTATGGCCAGAGGTGGGTTAGGATCCTCCCTTAGTCCAAAGCCCTGCTGGCTTTGAGATTTCAGTCATACTGATACAATAAAGGAAAAATCCTGTTCTTATTTTGGGACATTTCAATAAGCTCCTCAGCCTGTGTGAAGCCCACCTGCATCAGCTAACAGTGTAGTTTGTGAGCAGGAAACTACTTAAATCTGAGACAGATCATCATGGCAGTTTTGGGAGAAGACCTATGTTCAACTCCTGTGTCTAGTACTTGATGCACTGGACATGGTTTCTTTTCCCCTGGTCCTTTGCAGGGCGTAAGCACGAGTGAGACAGCGGGGACTGCCGCCTGCATCGATGCATGCCAGTCTCAGGACTGTGGCAAATTCATCCCCTTTCTTTGGGTATTCTGAGGAGCAAGACTGGTGAGACATGAGCATTAATGCTGAGCTGGAGTATTCACATTCCACCCCCACTTATCACTTTTATTTTACATTGATATACCCCAGCCTTGAGGCACACAGAATCCAGCCTTTGCTAATATTTTGCTAGAGCCCAGCAACAGGACATCTATTTTGTCTGGCAGGGCTCATTTCAAAGATGCCTGGTCCCCGGAGAGGCAGCTGACATTCTCTCTTTGTGCATTTCTTCCTGTCAGCTGTCTTCTCATTTCTGTCTTTTAGACCTCTTTTGTTCCTGAGCAGAAATTCTTGTGCAGGTCAGCACTGAGCTTTGATTCCACAGCAAGCTAAGTAATTTTTCAATGGCATAATGTTAGTTTATTTTAATCCCTGCATGAATTCTCTCTCCTGTAACCTGGATACATTTAATTTAATGGTAGCAGTGAGTGGCATCAAGAAAATAAATGATAGAAGAGGTTAAAAAAGTCCCAACCCTTTTCTTTCTGCTTTCTCAGAGAGACTTTGCAAAGTGGGTGTAGCATGCAGAAATATATCTTACACTGCATCACCTCCGTGACTTTTCGAGACCAGCAGAGATGTTCCTCAGCACCTGCTGTCTCAGTTCCTTGCTCAGCCACAGATGTCACTATAAAGACAAATCTTCTACCTTTTGCTGGAAGTTGCTGACATGGGGAATAAGCCAGGTTGCAAAATCAAATCTTGTGTCTCCCAAACCAACTGGGAATTCCAAAATGGCTCTTGTGGCCTTCAGTGGTTCACCAATGCCAACAGGTTTTCCCAGTATAATTCTCAATCAAAAAGCCTTCTCCCTGGCTTAAAACACTTCTCCCAGAGCCATCTCCAACTCAGCTTCCCCAAGGTCTCAATTAAAACTGTATGAGAAACCCTCCTCTCCCTTCCCTTTGCTTCCAGCTGTGTCTTTGCAGTGTGGGTGGAATTGCTATTGGTAAGTAGCAGTGCCCTGGGGCTTTGTTTTGTGAATTGAACTACAGCAATCACCTCTTCTTATCTGCCAATCAAGATATTCTCTGACTAGTCATTTTATAGTCTACTGTATAAGACTTAACAATCTACTGCAGGGTAGACTTTTGCCAAGATATTTCATGGTTTATTAAGAGTAAACGCACGCTAAGCTCATTTAATCTAGAATGGATACCAGTTTCAAAACTTCCTGTCCTCTCTGTGTCCTCTGTTTACAGAAATTGTAATTCTTTCTCATGCAGCTTGGATGCTAACAGAACTTCATTTCGTTCATCTACCTTTTCTCACCCTTCTTTAACTGTAAGTCACTGCCAGCTTCTGCTGAAGTCAAGGTCAAAGTTGTGATGGATTTCAGCAGGTGAAAGTCTGGACCTTTAGCTAACACATTCTTCTACCAGAAATGAGAAGGACAGCAGTACCACCTCCATGGGATATAAGGGCACCTTTGAAATACATTATCCACCACAGAAAAGAAGCAGTCCAGCAGCTGCAGGCAGGCCACTCACTCAGTGACAGATTGAGTTACCAGGAATCAGACTTTTGGGTTACAAGACTTACCCTGAATGTGGATAAATCATAAACCTTTAAGCATTAGCCCTGGTAATGCTGGGAAGAGAATCATATTGTGAGAAGCTCATTGTTGTAGCAAATAAACTTGCTCAGCGCTGACAAACGAGACAGTTGCATGGGAGAGCTTGATTGCTGCAAATGTGATGTTATTGGGGTATATTTTTATGTCCTGACTGGTTGAGAAAATTTTGCAAGAGTGCTGATAGCAGCGTTTAGTTGGATACACCTGCTCCAGTGCTGCTCCCTGTGAGCAGACTGACTTTCCTGGGATGCCTTTCCCGCAACTCTCCAAGCACCACAGCTAAGGGTTTGACCCAATGCAACTTATTAGCACGATGATACTTTAGAGATGTGTATTCCCTCCAGCGCTATTGAACAGTAAAATCACTCAAGCCCTTCATGTACACACGGGCTTCCCCCAGTGGCATCAGCAGCTGTGCTCAACTGGTCCCATCCATCCCAACCAGTGGCATTAGCCACACAATGTACCTCCGTGGCAGGATAAACCACGGTGTCAAAGGCCTGGGTTGCAGCTGCTGCAAACCCAGATGCCCCCAGATCTCAGGTATCAGTCAGGGATTTCATTGAGGTAAAGAGATACATTGACTGAATTCCTTTGCCTCCTGCTCCTCCCTTTTGTTCTGTTGGTATTTCTTCATCTTCTTATTTTGAGGAAGCCTCTGCTCTGCAGGGGACTCACAGGACATCAAGCAGCCAAACAGGCAGTGAATGGTCCAGCCTTTTGTGAGACCACCATTATTTTGCAGGTTATTCCTGCTGGAAGGTTTGCTAGAAGTGTGTGGGAATGGGTAGCTCACAGCAGGGGGCAGTGCTCTATGGAAAATCCATCTGCTGTCCTTCAGACATCCTGGGTGTGGGAACCGTGGAATTACAGGGCCTGGCATGGCAACCCCAAGTTTCTTGAACTTCCCTCTAACTCCTTGGCTGAGAAGCAGCACTTGCAACGAAGAGAGCTTGTGCACAACTGACACAGAGATTTTGTTTCTGTCTCGAACACATGCTTTTCTTTGATGTTGAAGAAACTCGTCAAGAGTCGTTGCAGTGTTTAAAATCCATGTACATTTTCCTAGACTCACCTGGTGTGTCCTTAGGCTATTTTGGGAGACTTGAATAACCAAGGCACCTCTACAGCCCCCTGAAGAAGGACCCCTCAGCAACCCACCTGCCTTCATCAACCCCCATTTTGGGAAGTACATGCTACCCCAAGAGGGACCGTTCTAATTAAAACCTGAAACTATTGCCAGCCCTTCCACTTGACTCCAGCGTCAGCCCTTTTCCTGTGTTTACTGGAGACACATCCTTCCTGGAGCCCTACCCAAACACAACAGCATCTTGCAAATAAGCGCTTGGCGATGAGATCCAAGCCTTCCCTCCTCCCTGTCTGCAGGCCGTGACCCCATCACCATGTTCTGGGGTGTGATGCCTGTGGGAGGGCGACCACACCATTTGTGAGGGAGCTGGGACAGGTGGCCTTGGTGAGTTAAACTGCAGCTCTCTCCTGCAGTTTAAGAAAGCTTAAGGCTTTGCTGAAGGTCTGTTGTTGCCTTTTAGGGTAGAAAGTGGCTATTTTCTCATTGCCTTGGACTGTGTGGCCACTGTGGATCTCAGCTGGAGGCAATAAGGAACTCTCCAACCCCCTCACCCTCTATCTCTTCTTGCTTGTCTCCAGCACACAAAAACCTCAAACGGACACCAGCTGTCAGCCTCCATTGTGCTTCCTGTCAGTGCTAGGGCAGTGAGAAAATTTTCCTAGCTAATTCGTATCTGTTTACTTGCTTAGACTTTCAATAAGTGCAAGAGAGAGAGACTGCTACTGCCAGTCTCTTTCACCCAAGACACATGGACCTCTGCTCACCCTCCCATTCATGACTTCTCCACAGAAACCACAGAACTGGTGATAAGAGTGGAAAAGGTTTGGAAGGGATTGCAGGTCCTTGAAGGTTTTCACACCATCAGCTCTGTTACCTATATCCTCAGAGCCTCTGGGGGTGCCTGAAGCCACTAGGAGAGAAGCATGGTGGAGCTGCCCAAACTAGATGATGTTTGCTCCTTAGCAGCCTCACAATGTTGTCTCTGTGTTTTGCTTTATGTTTTCATGATCTCTGCTCTCTAGTTTATCCACCGATCCCTTTCTCCTCCTCCTTCTGTCATGCCACTCTGGCTTTCCCAAACACCTTGCCAAGACACTAATTACATTCTTTGTGCTCCTTCATTTCCATTAATGGTTGAGGACTTAGACTTGTTCCTCCTTCCTTCTCTACTCCCAGTGTACCTGTTCCTGTCCTGGTCCTGTCCTGGGCAAAGAGCCAGCACTGAGGGAGTGGTGTGGGATGGGGAAGGATTTGAAATCCAGGTAAACAGAAAAGAGACAGCCTGTGTTTTCCCAAACACACCTGTAAAGAGTGGGACACATTGCCCCAAGGCTACACTGGTTGAAAAAGCAATCAAACAAACTCACTGAAGATAAATACTCCTAGGGCTATAAAACACACAGGCATCACCCCTAAAACAAGGTGCCCCTCAGCTGTAGGTCAGGGGAAGCCAGGTGAGTGTGCTGGGGAAGGGGTGTGTATTTCGCTCTGTTCTTAGCTCTTTCCCCATGTTGTACCAGCAAGTGCTCTGCACAGTCAGAAAAATCATATGACACAATTAATTCCCTTCCACAGGAATTTCACTTAAAATAAACCCTGCCCGTATCTTCGCTTGCTTGCTTCCACGTTTTCAAAACCAGGGAGCTAATCTTCCACCGCAGGGAGCAAGGAACTGGTTTCACCTTGCGAATAGCACACCAAGGTGGCAACTGGCAAGAAAGCACATGCAGTTGGCTGCCTGTCCTCCTGCTTACAGGTGCAGGATACATCATCTTGGCACCAGCAACCCTCCTGGTTCACCAGTTGTATCCAAAAAGGCATTTTTGAGCCTTTATTGGAAGCTGCACAGGACTTGACAAGGAGGTTCCCCAGGCAATCCCTGTCCTCAGCATTGCTGCTCAGCCTATTGCTGTTCATCTAAACGCTGCTGCTGCTCATCTGTTAGTGTGCAGCCTCTATCCCCTGTGGGCTGGGACCCTGCCCCATATTCACACTCACTGTCTCCTTTGGCTACCAAGCCCCAGCCTTGGGGTGCCATGGGGTTCCCGCACCCCCTGCCCCCCGCCACACACACACACACCCCGACTGCCAACCCTCAGAGGAGCAGGCCTAGGTTCGAAATTGTGTCTATAAATTGGAGGGGGCAGCCCTGCGAGAGATCTCACCGCATCACATCAGTCCCCCAAGACAAGCTGCGCCAGATCCATTTAAAGCAATAGTCACCAAAAAGCTGTGCAGCACCACTCCAGGAAAGGCTCAGGAAGCTCTTGTGCAAAGCTGACCTAATTTACAGCTTTCGGTGCTATTCTAGTAGTTTTCGATGTAGCAAAAAGGAACCTGGCATCTATCCTCATTTAATACCCATCTCAGCCTGACTTTGAAATGTCCTACTGAAAGTACAGCCAAGGAAATTTTTTTTTTTTAACAGACAAACAATAAAGGGGGAGTAAAAAACAGGGAAGGAGGAGTAAGAAAGAAGCAAACAAACAGCAGCCAAGGATTTGGGGGCTGCAAACAGTGTCATGAATAATATTATCCCCTGGAAATCAAGCGCCTGGAAACACTCGCCTGACCCAATATGCAAAATCCGTACTGGGAAGAGATGGGGCAGCCGGGATTTCTTGTACTCAGTGCTGGGCTGTTGCAGGGGAGGTGAACCTCCTTGGCTTGGCACAGCCAGAGGATCTTTGGCGTAGCTGAGTGTGTTGCCTTTGGGGAAGCTACTACAAATAAGGTCAGGCTGCTTTGGTGAAAACTGGAGGGATGCTTTGAGGAGGAAAGAGATGCACAGAATCAGTGGGGCACCAGTGCAGGTCCACTGGAGCTCAGAACACCTTGCAAGGGGAGCCCTCCTGTGTCCATGGATAAATGTGGGTGTGGAGGGGGCCAGGATGGGTTATTTTAAAGAAAGCATGACTGCTGCTGTCACTATGTCACAATCACGTCTTGCAGCACAGGAAAGGCGTGTGGTCCGCTCTCTCTGCCTTTCCAGGGCAGCTCTGACCAGCCCGGTTGGGAATGAGCTGCAGCAAACACACCTCTGTTTACTAAATATTCAAGAATAATGTCCCTGACATTGCACCAAGGGAGGCAACAGATCCTGGTGAATGCAAAGGGCATTTCCTCACTCTTGCCCTTGTCAGCCCATGGTGTGGAGGGATCTTTGCTGCTGTGTCCCTCTTGCAGAGGGTCAACCCTCTTGCTGGCCCACATGGTGCTTACTGAGGAACACGGCTGGTGGATCTTGGCATTCCTCTTCCCAGGAGCCTAACAGGAAACCTGTGACAAGGACTGGGTTTTTTACTAGTTGGCTTCTCAGGATGTTTTCATGTGTGTTCCACTTTGTTTTCCAAGGCAGAAAAGTCCAAAATCAGAGTTACTTTTGTAAATAGAGGTTATTAGGTTCCAATAACACCTGAACTATCCCTACATATTTCCTTGACACTGATTTTTGTACAGGATTCCCTGGGCACAGTGTTTTACTTAACTAGTTAGTCACGGGGACTGGTGTGCTGGCACAGTAGGTAAAAAACAGAAAAAAAAACAGAAGTGTGGCAGAGATGTTTGCACAAAACTGGCATTTTTGCCCTCAAAGTCCAGATACTTATGGTTGCACCACTGACTGTTCAATGCTCTCACTCCTTGCCAGGGGTCATTCCGCTCCAGAAGGCTCATCTCACTCTGAAGTCTTTTATTTCATTTCTTACAGGAACATTCTTCTCTCTTTCTCATGGTTCTGTTTTGACTCCCTCCCCTCTGTCCTCCATGGATAACTTTGGTTTTATATGGAGTTTTTGCCCCTCTTTATGGCATGTCACCCAGGGATCACAACACTGCCAGCTTTTTTGTTTTCACATGACACCTCATTACACATTCCACGCTTTTCACACTTATTTTGGAGGCTGTCCCGTGTGTGTTGCAGTGGGTTTGCCATGATTCCAGAGCGGTGGAAATAACTCAGAGCATCTCTTTAGCTTCAACACCCTTTTAATATATTTGGCAGTGGAGCATTACTAAGATAGCTCCTGGAGCAGTGATACATCTAGTCAGTCTCACATGAGAAGCCAGTACATTGAACTTGAGCACAAGGTGCCAGTGCTTGAATTAAAACTAATAGCTGCAGCACATTGGTGCCTGGAATGAGCCTGATAAAGCTGAAGCCAGCAGACACCAACATCAGATTGGCAATTTGCTGGGGTGCAGCTCACTGACCTTTCCGCGGGCAGAGTTCCAGTTGGTTCATTCCTCCATCAGCACAAGGAACAATTGCAAAATTTTGTAAGGCTGAGGACTGATGGCTGCACATTGGTCCACTTTTTAGTATCCTCATGTGATTAGCATAGATTTTGAAGGCTGAATCCTACCATGGTTCTCTTGAGTGCATCTTGCTCTGCCAGGGGAGGTTCAGGCTGGACATTAGGAAAAAATTTTTCATAGAAAGGGTCATTGGGCACTGGAACAGGCTGCCCAGGGAGGTGGTTGAGTCACCTTTCCTGGAGGTGTTTAAGGGACGGGTGGACGAGGTTCTGAGGGACATGGTTTAGTGTTTGATAGGAATGGTTGGACTCAATGATCCGGTGGGTCTCCTCCAACCTGGTGATTCTATGATTCTATGATTGCTGAGGTTCACTATGGGACAAAGCCCGTAACAGTTGTGTTCCCTGGTATTTCGCTGCAGTGGGTAGATTCAACATTCTTACCAGTGCCTCTGCCCTTTTATCTGAGTCAGGCTTGCAGTCCTTTCTCTGCCAGTTTAATAATGTTGTTCTTCATTTGCCTAGGATGAGCTTCTTAATTTTAATTACTGGTCATGCAGCTGACATGTTTTGCCAGGTTAAATGGAAAAGGTTCTCAATGATGGCAGTGACATTGATAATACGAGGTTCAGTTTTAACACAAGCTTCAATTTTGGCCACATTTGCTTTGAAGCCTAACTGACACAAAAGGGAACCAAGCCCATTTGTGTTCAGGTGTGGATTCTGCTCTGCAGTTGGGCAAACAAATAGCAGAGCTCAAAACCCTAAGGTGCAACAAAGATTTGTTTCTCTTGATACCGCAGGGAAGTAGCTGAACATCTGACTCTGGGCTCTGCAGCGCAGGTGTTGCTGATTCTGGAAACGTTTGCCTGGATGTAGCTGAGTGGAACAGCTTTGTGCTAGGTTTGTGGCCTGAGGTTTGTTTGCAGCATAGGATGAGGTTTGCCTCACAGGCTACAAGGCCAGAAGCAATCAATCTCCTATATGACCATTCCACATTTTTCTTCCAAGTGTGGGGCAAACTAACCACCCCAGGACAGAGATCTCCAAACCCAATATACGATGCATGTGATAGATGTAGCTGGAAGGGGTTTTTCTTCCAGCCTCTCTTCTACCTTTGCTGCTCCTACTTTTCCTCTTGTGCTAGTAGAGCGAGGACGTTGAAGGAAATGGATAATCAGAAAAATCCCACAAGGAAAAGGAGGAGAGCTGGCTGGTTCCTCCACAAAGCTGGATAAGTGCTTCATTGTAGGGAAGGGGAGGTTGGAACACCATTTTCAGCTCTGCAATGAGTTTAACTGTATTGTCCTAGTATTTTCCATTAATTTTCATCGTTTTATCCACTCTCACAGGGACATTCCTGTCATTTTTGTGCCTGTCACCAACATACAGAGAGGCATTTTCCAGAAGGCAAGAGACAGGTAGCATCAAATGACTCTAGAAAACAGATTGGGATTTTCAGAACATGTGCTGTGATAGGAATCTTCTTCACCTGCTATTGGAAGAAGATACTTCAGCAGCTGCAGATATAAATAGCCCTTATCAGGCAGTGAAAAGGAAACAAAGGTTTGGGTAATTAGCAGAAGAAATATCTAAAGGAAGACTATTTTTTTAAAGGGCAAGCAAATCAGCTCCCATGCAGCTGGTGAAGGAAACAGTTGCCTGACAGTGTGATACCAAATAGCTGGGTCTAAGAAGGGTCATTTGGTAAAGGTCAGGAAAGAGCAAGGGCTGGAAACTTGTGATGGACCAAAAAAAAACAGAGGTAAAATAAGATGATCATAACTTTAATAACTAATCTGGCATTTCTCTGATTCAGGAACAACTGTTTGAAACTCTTTCAGCTAACGTCTATGGTGGCATCACTGTTTATTTTGAAAGGACCTTTTCCTTGTACATTTATGTTCTGGAGACAGGCAGCGGACAATATAAAAATGTAATTTATCTGATGAATGTACCTCCTTTGCTTTTTCTTAACTAAATAAGAGATCTTGGGAGGGACTTCAATGCTAGCAGGGCTCTGCAGTGTGCAAAGACCCTGGGCATCAGTAGGCTTGTGCTTAAGATGAGGCTGGGAGTGGCGCAGGGCACAGGGGTAGTGGTGATGGAGAGGTGCTTTGTCTTTTTGACAAAATGATCTTGTGTGCATGGTTCAGAAAAAAAATCACATGAACAGGCAGAGGACAGTGAAACCAGTGGAGCTACATTCACATAAATCAACTGGTTATTAATTCAGCATAAACCACGTGACCAGTCACTTGTTTGACTATGTTCAGATCAACTGTACTTATCTTGTTTGCACCCAATCTACCAGTTTTGCCCCTGTTGGAAAAGAGACCAGGAAATACTTTATTAGAAAAAAGGAACTGTGGAAATACATAGCTCTCACTCAAGCAGTGTCAGGCTTAGTTTACCATACACAGGCCTACGTTTGGCTTACATCTTGCTCAGATAGACGACATACGTTGCTTAAAATGTTAGCAAGGTTGCCCAAGGGTGCCGATTGTAGCTGGAAGGATAACTAACACTGCAAAGCCAGGCTGTGCCCCCTGCTGTAGCTGCAGCCTGGAGGTATGGATTGCTGTACTCTGGCTGTGCTAGTGATTTGTTGCAGGGTGCAAGCTGCTCTTTAGTGAGGAAAATGGTAATGTAAATGCATAGATTACTTATCTGCTAATATACCTCTCCTGATGAAAACTGGGGGAGTGAAACACTGTTGATCATGTGAAAGTGAGTGAGCAAATGCAAATATCTCAGCCTTCATCAGTCTCTGGAAAACAAATATATTCAGGGCTGACATAGCAGCAGGATTGTTGGCCGCTTAGATTTGTCCTGATTTGACTCAAACGATTTACTTCCAACTTCTTCGGTTTTAGTGGCAATGAAAGACAAATTGCAGCTGCATCACGTAAAATAAGAATTACTTAACCATGCTACAGTTTGTTGTAGATTAACTGTTGGGAGGCTGGTGCTAAGATTCCAAAACTCTGGTGCATTTTGAAATCCCATAGCATAAGCAATACAAAGGAAATAGCTTACCTGAAGCTACTGTTTGAAATCAAGCTTAACTCCTTAACATATCTTTCCCCCTCTGACCCTGCCGCGCTTAGCATAATGGGGCCAAGACAAAAGCAGCCAGTACCAATGAAGCAATTCTCAAATCTTAATAAAGGTGGATTTTTAAGCAGTGATGCTGGTGTTGGGCTTTGGTCTCTGGTTTCGCTGTGGAAAGCCCATCCCCAAACCTGCTCCTCCCCTACAAATTGCCCTGCCTGTTTTCTGTTACCCATTAGAGCTGGGATTTTATTTTTCTTGAACTGGGGTTGCTGCCATCTGCATTGTGTAACCGCAAGCACGCTGTTTGCACTAAGCCAGCAATTGCCACGTCAAGACCTCAGCTTTGGCTCCTTGTGACTGGTCTTATATGCACTGTGAAAAATGCTGGGGATCTCAGGGTTAAAGACAAGTTTGGGATCATTTTTTTGTTAAGGCAAACAATCGCAGGGCTGCAGTGCCCAGGAAAACCTCTGCCTCTTTCCATGATGAGGGTTCAGGCAGCCTTCAGGCATGCCAGGCATTTTTTCCTTTTCTGAACTACAAACTTCTCTGTGGAAGCAAACTTAAAGAGCAGAAATAAACTCTGCATTTCTTGGCACCACGTTTAAAGTGTCTACTGGTCTCACTGCATCTCAGGATCTGCTATGAAAGGGGCTTCTGAAGCCAACTGTTCGCCTTGCTGGAGACTTCAAGACAGAGAGCTGAGTCCTTCACTCTTGCCTTCTGCCAACAGGCAAAGACAGCTGACTTTAGAGACATCCTGCTCTCCTCTTTCAGTTCCTTACTCCCAGGCGTGTGGGGAGGGGTCAAGTGCCGCTATGTTTAGTGATATTTTTATGTGTGTTCCATTTTTGTCTGTATTGGTCCTATTAGAGAACCAGTCTAACTAACAGCTTCCACCAGTCCAAACTGCAGCCATGATGTTTGTTGGTAGGAGGCTCATCCCTGCAGTCCCAAATCAGCTGACAAATTTCGCAGCCCAACCCACCTCCCAGCTAATTTCTTCTGCAAAGCAGCTATGAATTACAAATCTTCCTGCGAGGGAGGTGTCCTCTTCTTCCCTTTCGTGCCCTCTCTTCTCCTCTGCTTTCACTGTTCAAGTTCTGAAATGTTAGCTTAATCCTCTTCCCAGAAACTGGGGAAATCAAGCATGGTTTGCAGATCTGAGACACCAAGGGAAGGGTGATCCAACCTTATCTAAGCACATGCCAATAGGCAGTGTGTCTGTTCCTGGCGAGGGCACTGGGGTCCAATAGGATATGTTTGATGTCTTGACCACACCTGAGAAGTCATCTGTCAAGACCTCATCCAAGGAGAGTGCCCAGCAAGAGCACCAGTGAAGGTCTGTCCTGTTCACACGATAACATTATTGAGCCCGCTCTTGATTTTCTAGCAGCTTTCAATTGCTCTTCTCACTGTTCCTCAATGGATGTCAGTGAAGATTTTCCAAAGCTTCCAGCCTCCCCTATGTATGCATCCAAATGCCTGTACCTGAAGATATGGGGACAGTCAACAACCATCACACTGACAGTACCAGCCCCTAGACAAACGGCATCAGCACTTTGCACCCTGTGGCCTACCCTAACCTCCATTCAGAACGCAAATGGATATCTGAAAGGAGAAAAGGAAAATACACCACAAGAGAACAGAAATGCCAAGGAACCCACAGGGTTTTTCTCCCGGGAGTTCAGTTCCAGTATAATGTAAAATCCACTGGCCTTGATTGCAGCAACACTACAGTGAAGGACTGCAGCTTTGACTGTATGACTGCCACCTCCTCTGGGCACACCCTAGTGAGAAGAGCTAATGAGGTCCAGACTGACCTGAGTTGGAAGGAACACACAGTCTGCTTCTCAGAAGGATTAAGAATTAAAGAGCCACTGTCAGGTCCCATAAGCATAAGCACGAGGTACAAAACCCAGCAGCCCTGAGCTGCCTATACCGGAAAATCTCACTGAATTCTTCAAGGCGGGATGCAAAGGGCATCAATCTAGCAGTGTCTGCAGAACAAGACTTGGCACTGTGTCAGAAGGAGGAGTCGTGCCAGGCAGGTTCTTGCAACAGGCTGGAAGTGCACTGATCACCAGAGGTGGATTAGCAACTTCAGCCTTAATATCCTGGTGCAATACTCTTCTCTGAACATGCGGCTTCTTTGTATTGATCTGGTCCAAAGCGCATCCTGGAGGTGCTCATCCCAAGCCCCTAGGCAGCAGCACACCTCCCAGTGGGTAGCAGAGGAGGAGAGGTGCTTTTGGATAAGTTGTCCCAGCTGCAGTCCACGGGAGTTCTGACTCACCCTGCTCTGAACCCAGACGTCTGAGTCACAGTTCTGCTTCCCTGCTGGGCCAGGAGGGTTTGAATCAGATCACAGCAGTTTGATTTGGGACTGGAATAAGCCCTTCTTCTAAGTAGTAGGAGCCTCTGAATCAGGTTGTGAAATGGTCCTTTCTTCCCAGCTGTGGAGGGCCTGAATCAGGGGCTGAGCTGATAGTTCTGCTCCAGAGTAGAGGACGTTACCCAAGCATGACGGTGAGTATCCCTGGCTAGCAGAGTGGGAAGGGAAAGACCCTAATTGCTTGTTTTGGTTAAAAATTGTCTGGATGCTCTTGTTCTCAGCTAATTTGCCATAACGTCACAGGCCCTTTGAAGTGGAGAAAAGGAGGAGGAATAGAGAGAGCAGGATTCTTGAACAGTAGCAATGATTATTTTGGAGAAAGGACACTAAACAGGACACTTTTAATCTCCCTGCAGAGATGTCCTGATCCCAGCTAGTATGTCTAGTTGCCTTCAGGCCACTACAGAGCCCCTTCTTTCAGTATTTAATGCAGGGGAGCACAGTCTGTGCAGGTTGCTATTTAGGTTTTGGGGATTCCTGCCTAGAGGTGAGGGATGCTTTACACTGGGTAGAACATGATCATGTACCACAAGAACTTTGAAAAACACCACATCTAGGTGGACAGCGATGCAGGAAAGAAGCACCATCCCTATTTTGAAGAAAGGAGACTGACTTCTACCCAAACTCATCCAAGAGCACAGCATGGCCAGCACAGCTTCAGGTTCAACTTTTCTTACAGCTTTTGAAGGTTTGTTCTGCTGATACAGGCCTTCTCCCTTTCCATCAGGGAATAAGAGGTGCTTTCTTCAGCTTTACACTTTTTTTGCACACATTCACTTTCATACTTCAATTCATTGACTTGTTTGTGATGGAAGTAATTAGAGTGGGCTGCACGGGCTCTTCTGCATTCCTTATCTTCTCTATTATTCTCCTTGACACTAATAGTGCTCTCTGGTTGGGATGGTGATGATTCATGTGACACTTATTGTCATCAGAGAACACAGTTGACAACACGTATTTTCTTCCAGGCAGCATCATGGTATCAGCTCTCAAACTTTGGTTGTATCTAAGAGCTGCTGCAGTGGAGTATTTTTGTATTGTGTTTGTATTTTTTTTTTTTTTGTATTTTTGTACCATTCAGGGAGCTGGTGATTTGTTGCAAGAAAGAAGGAAGCAGAAGGAAGAATTCTTTATAAGCATGAACCAGCTTTACCTGTGCGTGCAGCTCTCTGATTTCAGGGTGTGTATGGGACAGGACAACATGGACAGTCAGTGTCTCACTGCTGACAGCTGGTGACTGTGAGATATGAGTGGATCAGCCAGGATTGCTTGAATTGTTTCCCACCACCTTGGCAGCTGCAAATGCAACAGCATGGGTGCCTGTTACCAGCTTCCAGCAACAAGGCACTTGTCCACTTGGAGAAGGAGGATACAGAAAGGTGTTTCTTATGGCTACTATAGTAGATTTGCTATAGCTGGAGACAAGGCTGACTAATATCTAGCAGAAATAAAAGACTATTTTGAGCAGCCTGTATAAACTTTTGTTTCCTTAACTCTTTTCCTACAGTATTCCTTCATTCCATTCCTTGCAGCTGTTGTATCACATCTCTACTCTGAATCTGCTTTAGTACTCCTGGGGATCCCTCTGCTGACTTGGGACAGTCAAGTCTCTTTGGAAGGGACTTCCCATCTATCTCTGTAGTTTGTAGAATTGTCATGACAGGTTTGGGCCAACAGTGATGATCAGTGTACAAGTAATGAATTAAAAATAAAATAATAATAAGTGGCACCAGCACCTACAGAGCTCAACACAGACAAAACCAGGCTCCTGAAACAAGAAGAACCAATCAAGCCATTTCAGACCATTGCAATGAAATGCAATCATAGAATTTCTTAGGCTGGAAAAGATCCTTAAGATCATTAAGTCCAACAGTAAACCTAACACTGCCAAGTCTACCTCTAAACCATGTCCATTATGATCAGGAGTGAAAATCAGTTCTATGTTCCAGTTCTCAGATTCTGGAACTCTTCCAGCTTCTCGTTTGGAGTGCCTGATTTACACACAGGGAAGGATCCTAACAGTTTAGATGTAGATGATTTCTAATTTCAATTTTTCCTGAAAGATATATCTATAAAGAAAACATAATTCCACAATCTTCACTTGCCTAGTTCTCCTCTATGAATCAACTCAGGAACACTAAATAAGTTTTGGACTCTGTTTTTTTGAGGGTGTACAGAGAAGGATAAGGCTAAAACTGGAGAAGATCCATCCTATGGACCAGCATTAAATCTAACAGCTATCTCCAGTATTCTACTGTATCAAGAAAACTGTATGATATGGGGAACAAATTGGAACAGTTTTAAACACACAAAGGAAGCCAGGTAGAGATGGCAGGAAAGAAAACAATTTCTCATGGCTTTATATGCTTAAGTGGACTTAAAAATGCATGCGCAGATGAGAGATACTGGGTTTAGTTTCACTGTACTAAAATGTACAAACCGGGATGCAGTTACTGCAGTGATTATTGAAAAGCCTCTGGGGTAAAACAGCTGTCACGCAAACCCATTCCACATGGCTGATGCCTTTTTATGGTCTCTAACAAGATGTTGGTATTAAGCATTTGGAGCTGCTTAAATACAGGACTCAAGGCTACCGAGACTTGCTATTGGCACGGTGTTTCTTACTCCTTTGCTGAAGTTAGGCAGCACCTTTCTGTGCTGGTTTTTCTCAGCACGACAAGGATACGCAGCAGCACGTGGCTGTGGTTGCTGCCAGGATGCTCACACATCTGAGCAGGCAGGGTGAGAGGTCTGGGAATCAAAAACCAGGTCACATCAATAAAACAGAGATTTTTTTAAAAAATTGGTTTAATAGAAGACTGGTAGTAAATTCTGTTTCTCTTGCTGTGTTTCAGGGGACAGGACGAGAAAGAACGGCCTCAAGCTCCACCAGGGGACGTTCAGGCTGGACATTGGGAAAAAAATTTTCACCGAAAGGGTCACTGGTCGCTGGAACAGGCTGCCCAGTTTGTAGGTTGATTCACCTTTCCTAGAGGTGTTTAAGGGACAGGTAGACGAGGTGCTGAGGGACATGGTTTAGTCATTGATGGGAATGGTTGGACTCTATGATCCATTGGGTCTTTTTCCAACCTAGTTATTCTGTGATTCTGTGCTGCAGCAAAGGTTGCTTTCTCTAGCCTCTAGTCTCCAGGTTGTGAGGACTGCTTTCCCATGCCACCTTTGGCAAACTCCTGAGCCCCAGGGAGCTATCCTTGCACCTCAGCAGCCCCAGAAGGGGTGGCTCATGAACCCATCACCCTGTGCTGTGGCTTCTGGAGATCTGGTTGGAGCAATGCACCAGCTTCGACTGAGGTATGCTCAGCATCAAGCAAGACAAATGCAAATCTCAGCCCTTAGCAGGGATTCTGGTGTGCAGCTTGGGGTGTTGGCCTCCCAGTGGGATGCTGGGTGGGCCATGACATAGCTTAGTGAACATTGCTTAGGGACACGGCTTAGTGGTTGAGTTGGTAGTGTTAAGGCTTGAACTTGATGACCTTAAAGGTCTTTTCCAACCTAAACAATTCTATGGTTCTATGACATGCCAGCCAGTGCCAATCCCTCATATGTTCTCGGGGTGGGGATCAGCTGCAGGCAACCAAACACACCTCAGGGATGTCCTGAAGGTGTGAGCTCAGCCCGAAGAGGAGGCTCAGTTTGTTCTTGTGTACAGCTTTCCACTCTCTTCTTTCACAACTCCTTTGCTTTGTGGGGGGAGAATATGTGTGCTAATGGCAAGCCAACAAGTGAATCAGTGCATACATGCAATCAGCAGTGCCGGGGAAAGGAAAAAAAGATTTATCCTCCCCCTGTTGTTTTAGACAATGCTTCCGCTTGCAGCCTGTGGTCCAGTTAAGGACGTTTATTGATTGCTTGTCTAGTTTACTACTGGCTGCCCAGGGAGCAAATAACAACATTTTTAAATGAGAAGGCTGATATATGGCAAGGCAGGAGCTGACAAGTAGTGATTAAGCAGCTCTCTGATCTGGAGGAGGGTAAGAAACAAATGACAATATATATAGATGCATGACAGCTAATACAGCAGGGGAGAAAATTAACTCATTGCAGGAAGCAGGAAGATCTTGCAGCTAGTCTCATTCCTGTCTGATGATTAAGCTGCTAAACTAAAGGTTGCCAGAGAGACTGATGATTCCAAATATGTTTTAAAAAACCCTGCTGCAGAGCACTGTGTATCCCTGTCCCTGCAGCACACGCAGAAACAAGGGGCTGATTCAAAGTCTCATAAAATCAATGGGAAAATTTCCAATGACATCCATGGATTTAGGTCAGATCTTCAAATCCTGGGCATGGTTTCATTGAGAAAAACACTTTATACATGGCAGGCTTGGAAACTGGTCCCCCCATTATTGTCCTGAGAAGAAAGGAAGCATTGCTGATGAACTGCTGGGTGCCAAAATAGCACCCTGGATCATGGAAATGCAGTTTGATATTATGATTTTGCCCATCTGAAGTGTCTAAAGGACTAAAGCGGCAATTTCCCTCCTCACTGCTCCTTCTCCAGCACATACAGGGCAGATGAGAAGGGTCACTTAATGGTGCTCTGCAAAGCGTTTTGCTAGATAGTCATTTGTACTGAACAGTTTGTTCCCTATAGTTAGTACAAATAAGTTTTTAGATGGAAAGGGTTTACCTGTTGTTCTGCACAGTACAATGTGCTGCTGCTGTGTCACAACCAGGCTCCTTAATCACATATGCCTGGCGGTGCAGGTGCATTTATCTGCTGATAAGGATTATTTGCATAAAGCAGATTGATTTTTATTTTAGTATATCCTGATAGAAGAGGAAATGGGCTCCTGGAAAATATTGGCAGAGCACTGGAGAGATATCAATGTTCGTATGACATCACATATTGACCTTTGATGACCTCCATCACTAGTGTTACCATCTGCAGTTGTGCTGAAAGGCTTTTCAAAGACATCAGGTGGCAAAAGTGCTGACTATAAGCTCAGAGTTCATGGCTGAAGGTCACATGCTGCAGTGGGGTCAGCAATGGCAGGTCTGACAAACAGGTTGAAAGTCAGGTGCTCACCTTGCGATTTCTTTGCTAGTCATGAATTCAAAAGCCTTTGAACGTCAAGGGCAGGGTTTTCTAGTAGGCTGACGGGAAAGGACAATCTGCAAATAAAGTTTTCACCAAGTGTAATGTTACTATAGAATCAAAGTCCTCTTTGCTTAACAAGAACAACAGGTTTATAAAGATCTCATCACTGCCTGGATATTACTGTTGCTCTGCAAAAGCACACATCAGGGTGTATGAGAGCAGAGGAGTGACATTGTGTCATGTTAATACCTGTAATTAAAACAGTTCTTGCTTGCAAAAAGAATTAGCAGAGAATGCCAGTTCTTCAACTTTTTGCAGGCAGGCACAATTCAGAGTGACATCATGCAGGTGTAGCAAGGTGCCAATGAACCTTAAAAGAAGAAACTAGAGAGAAAGCCCAGCAAATATGCTGTGTGAGCCAAGTCCTCAGGGTGTGATTTTCAGGGGTCTTACAGAACTTTCCACTGGTAATGCAGGCTAGCTTGGCTTTCATCTTTAGGCATTTTCTTTTCTTCTCTTCTCATTAAAATTAACTTTCCCTGTGCCTGTTTCCGCCTAGCTATTATTTGAGGAGTTGTTCTTTCCCTGGGGAGAGGTAGCTCCAAGGCCACGTTGTGTAGGCTCTGTTACATGGACTTTGGAGGAAGGTGGGAGGAAAAAAAGTTGCAAATTTGGAGAGATGCAAAAGACATTTAAAGCTGTTATTTCAGTACGAAACAGCAAGCTTTTAAAACAAAGCGTTTCTATGAATAAGAAAAGCTCATTAAGACTTTGTAAACAGTGCCAGCTCTAAGGAGAGGACATTTTTGTTTAGCTCTGTGTGCTGTGAGGGAGTTTTTTGAGATTCTTGATATTTATGTTGAGAACAGGCTATATCTTGCGACAATTTGGAGAAAAATGACAGGATGCTTTCTTCACTAAATGGAAGCATTGCCCCTGTGCAACCCAGGATGGTGGGATGCAGGTGAGAGAAGAAGAGGATGCGCCAGGCTGCATCACACTATTCTCTCTTTAGTCTGTGCTAACACAGCTCAGTTTGGCTTCCAGCTCATGTGGGTGACTGCTGAGCTTGGCTATTGCTGTTCTCCTCCAGAGACCTCTAAACAAACAAAGTTTGCCTTCATATTAGACGGAGAACATAGATTGCTTAGTTTGTGCCAAGGTAGGGCTGAATTACACTGCATCGTTCCCCGGCTTTCAGAAAACTTGAATTTAAATCGTAGGTCTGAACTATTAAATTTATGGCAGGTCTTTGTTTCAATGTACATAGACATTCTAAAAGACATTAATTTACAGAATAACCCACGAATATGTTGACTTCATGAAGCATCCTTCACTTTGCTCTCTGCATGCAATAGATCATTGTGCCCATATGTCCTTAGTAGAGTAGAAAATAATATTACAAACAAGTATGTTAGAAGGCTTAATACAATAGGTAAGCAGACAGCAGAATGCTAAGGGCAGAGCCAGCAGCAGTATCTGTCCCCTTACTGCCCCATTGCGAGTCCCTGCCCATGACAGTGTTGTGCTGGACCCAAGTGACCAAGGTCAAACACAGAGATCAGCTTGTCAGTAGCAAGCAACTGGCCCTGCTGGGACAAATAAAGTTTCCTGTCGGGTAATTACACTTTCCCTGATTTCTTTGTTTTGAATTTGCAATAAACTGTCCCCAGAGCATAACATCTTGGTTCCCCTCATGGGGAGCAGCCTCTCTGCCCTCTTAGATTGGTGCTGACATTCCTGGGGTTTGGCATTTTCTCAGCAACAGGTCTGACTGTGAGGAGGAAAGTGAGCAATGAAGTTGAAAGATCTAGTCATAGAATCATAGAATCACTAGGTTGGAAAGGACCCACTGGATCATCAAGTCCAACCATTCCCATCAGTCACTAAATCACGTCCCTCAGCACCTCATCCATCCATCTTTTAAACCCCTCCAGGGAAGGTGAATCAACCACCTCCCTGGGCAGCCTGTTTCAGTTCCCCATGATCCTTTCCATGAAATATTTTTCCTGATATCAAGCCTGAACCTCTCCTGGCGGAGCCATTCCCTCTCATCCTGTCCCCCGTCACTTGGGAGAAAAGGCCAGCTCCCCCTCCTTTCCACACCCTCCTTTAAGGTAGTCACAGAGTGCAATATTGCAGCATGGAACATGGGAAAAGCCTTCCCAGTTTTGGAACCTGGGTTTCTGAAGTTGCCTCCTCCCTCCTTGCTTGCTCCTGATGAGACAGACAAGGAGAGAACATGGTTTCTCCAGTGGGATAACATCGGTCTCCCACAGTGTCCCAAGAGGTGACAGGGACATATGGGCTCAGTGTGTGTACGCTCCTCCTGCTCTTGCAGCTTATAGCGACATTCCCTCTGGGAGAGATATCCACTTTAAAGAGTAATTTTCTATTGCTGCCCAGCCTTTGCAAGTGCTTATTGATAGTGGAGTGCAATTATTTGTGGTGAAGGTACAAACGCTTCATTTTCCCCAAATAAAGCGTTTAAATGCAGAAACCCAAACCCTATCTGTAACTAACATCTGAATTCGCAGCACATGATGCAGGCAAGCGCAGCTATAAAGTTCATTAAGGAGATAAAGCAAAGGCTGCAGTGCCTTCACACATGCCAAAGTGCCAATGTGCCCTTTGGGGCATAAACCAACAAGCCTTGTGCTACCAAGATGTGCAAAGCCTTGAGATGGGAAAGTTGTCTCTGCAGTGCTGCTGCCATGAGAGCATTTTGCACTGTACCTGCTCTCTAGCATCAGCCCTGATGCCATCACACTCCCTGAGAGCGGGGAAGAGATTTAAACTAACACGTTAAAAAGAGAACAACATGAACAGTTGTGGGTGCAACTTGAATAAATGCCTCAAAGCTGCTAGAGCTCACACTCAAAAATAGCACGAAGGAGGGGACTTTAAGTCCTATGCAGTATTTCCAAGTGGCTTTTTGGATAGATTGACACAAATTCCAGAGGGATTTTAACTAGAGGATGAGGATCCAGAGCCTCTCTCAGACTGTGCACAGGCTTTAACCATGCAATAGTAAAAACCTGATTTCAATTCCATGGGGCAGGGACAGGAAGAAGGGAGCATGCATATTATAATATGCATGTTTGCATAAAGTTCATTAGGATTATTTTTAGGAATATTTACTGTATCTGGCCAAAAGAGTGTAAGCAACACCAACACCCTTCAAATACAATACTGTTGTGTTATGAGAAATGACAAAATAAATATATACCTAGGGAAAGGGTCAGGTACAGGGTTAATTTTTGTTTTATCTCAGCTTGATCTTCCTGTTAAAGAAATACATCTCCTGTTAAAGCTCCATTTGCAGACAAATGTGTTGTTTTTTTGGTAACCAACTTTAAGCTGCATTGTGGGGAGTCTCTCAGACTTCCTAAATACTTCTTTTTTTGGGGGGAGTGGTTGTAGGAGGGAACAAGCCATGAAATCAGAGAGAATGTTATTAGGATTCAATCGTTCCTGCTTCTTTTCCCCAGCTACTGTACTGCATGCAAAGCTGTGAACCATGGAGAAGGCGTGAAGGTCTGCTGTGCAGGTTTGCTCAAGGTCCTGAAGAGGGGAAAGAGGAATTTGTCCTTCTGCTGGCAAAACTCACTGCTTATGCTGTTCATCCCCGTGGCAGCACAGTTCTCTGTTGGTAGTTAAACTGAACTGAAATTCCTTGCAAGACTTTGCCAACACCCACAACCTGTGCCTCTGTGAAGCTCAGCCTGGTGCTCCCTGGGGGCTGGCAGCTGACTCCAGTTGCAGTTACGTGGCAATAACTCCCTGGCAGCCAGAGCAGCACCAGTGCTGCACCATAGAACTCTGACTCCACCACTGGAACATTCTTCAGATGTTTTAGAAACCATCTTGTCTCTTTTATGTGTATTTCAAAGATAAATGAGCCAAATTTCTGATGCCATTATTTTATATTTCCTTATTAACTCCATTGCATTGGGTATGAGAATGAGGGCTCTGGTTAGAGACGTGGCAGCCTCCGGCTCTTGCATGGCAAGGAAGGTCTTAGGTGACAATGACAAGGAGAAATTGTTAGAGCAGTCTCGTGTATGGGCATCTCCTGAGTCAGTAGTGAAGGTGAAATTGTCTGGGACGTTAATCAGATAAGATCAAAGAGCAGAGCCCAATCAGCCCTGACTGGCAGCTTGATAAACTCAGCACCAGTGAATTCATCTGGGAGACCTCCATAAAACCAGTACTGGTGGGATCAGGAGGGCACCTTGACTGCATGTGACCGACCAAACAGGAACACACAACCATCTCTTTAACGGACCTGGGATTTAACTGTGTTACCTTATGCACAATGAGTCTAATTCCAGAGAGACCTTTCCAAGTTTGTACACATTATCCCATCAAGCGCCAAGCCTGGGAAGGCAGCATCTTCCTCTGGGACCAGCGCTGAACCCACTTCTGCAGAGCATTTTTTAGCAGTGTGACTGTTGTCAGTGGCAGTTGTTGTACAGGGCTTGAATTATACCCTCCTTGCGTGAACGTCTCTATGGCAGGCAGGCAGCTGCTTTTACCTCTTCTCCGAAATTCTGTGAATTTTGGACCCCATTCAAGACTAAGCAAATCAACTGGGGACTTTCCATTGTTTGCTCCAAGCTTCAGAGCAGCTGTTATTGTTCTTCATCATCTGCTGGAACATTTCTGATTGAGTTATTGTCTCCCAAGGAAACTTTCAGAAGACTTGCAGAACGAAGAAGCCCTCACATACTGGCAAAGTGATTTTTTGGTTTCATTCCCAGGGAGATAGTCAAGACTTTTTTCCTTTTTACTGACGTCATGGCTTTCGGATGTGCTTGGACTAACTTGTGGGTGAATTCAGTGTTTGTCTTTGTAGCTTCTACTATGTTTCTCTTTTTACCCCATGGTGGATGATAATCACTAGTCCTTACAGAACTATATTTAATTTCCACAGAAGAGTGAAATAATGTAGTGGAAAAGTCTTTATTCTTTAAATGTTTGGAAGAAAAATGATAAATTAATCGCTGTTGCTTAATGTATCTTTGGTTGTTTTTTTACTTTTCATTTGCAAAGACTTCCCATACACATCTACATCGGCAGTCATTTTTCTGGTGTGTCTGGGTTTTGTCTCTCCCCTTTTGTGGGAACACTGATGGGCATTGTCAGTTTTTTCCAAAGCTGAGGACTTAAGAGATCCAGA
This sequence comes from Coccyzus lansbergi, assembly GCA_033558105.1. Classification (NCBI taxonomy): domain Eukaryota; kingdom Metazoa; phylum Chordata; class Aves; order Cuculiformes; family Coccyzidae; genus Coccyzus; species Coccyzus lansbergi. Next base: position 75,204 of record JAUMJK010000589.1, read on the forward strand.
AATTTACTAATTAGTTCATGTTTAATCTGCACGATCTGCAAGAGCAGTTGTGGAGTCTTGTAGATTTGTTCCAGCACAGTCAAATTATGCTGATTAGATTGGCAAAAAGCCAAAAAGAAAAAAAAAACATAAATAGCAATTATTTTAAATAAATTCCAAGCACATAAAGACTGATTTTAGCCTGGGCTGCTGAAAAATTCCATACAAACTGTAGTCTGTGTTTGTTGCATGTTTTGTTCCCAAATGAAGTGGGAGAGTTGGACTTGTAAATAGTCAGAAAAAGTTGAAATGCCATGGGCAGCCATGATCAGTGAAGCAGCTACTCCTTGCAGCTGTGCGGTGCCTTGCAGGGGAGGGCACCATCACCAGCATTTGCTGCATCGCCTGTTCCTGAGGTAGAATGCTCTCTCTTAAAAATCCTGGTAAAATCCTATAGCCTGTAAACCAAACTGCTCCTGTTGAACTATACCACCTCCCAAGGTCATTTGAGCTGCATTGTGAGGGAACAGGGCTGCTTCCCACTGCAGCCACACACATGCTTGCAGCCCAGACCCTGCTGCAGGTCAATGGGCTGTGAAGTGCACTTGCTGGACCAAGATAATTGTCCAGCTCTCTTTGTTAGTGCAGCTGAAGGTGCCACTTGGCAGCGCCCTTTCTGGTGCACCAGTGGTTTCTGACATTGTTTTTGGAGTGGAGTGGAGTTTAAAAAAGGACCTTACCTCTGGTTCTTTGGTTCATCACAAATTCAGGCATGGGAGCCACGAGATTTAGCTCCCCAGGTTATGCTGCAGGTAGGAGGCTTCTTCCATCACTGGTCTCCCAGGACTGCTGCACTTGCTAAACAGCAACACGCATGCTCAGAGGGTAAATGCAAGGTAGAAAACAAGTCAAGTATAATTTGAATGTTTATGGACACAGCTGAGCAAGCCCTTTGCTTTTCAAAGGCTTGTAGATGTTTAGGAAACAAAGATGTAATGAAAATCTCCCCTCTTGCAAACGGGCAAATGTGCTGTTTAAGAACCACTGGAGTTTTGCAATATAAATCTCATGACTGTGGTTGAAAATACAACTGGAACTTGGCTCTGGCTTGCAGGAAGCAGCCATTACGCATTTTGGGAAGTGTCACGGAGCTTTAGACTATCACTGCCAGGAAGGTACAGAGGGACCTTGGAGTAAATGGGCATGAGCTCCTAGATTAGCTCCATTTAGTCACACTCTGCTAGGAGGTTTAAAACAGCTCCTGTGAAAAGAAACGAGCTTGTCCTTCCCTTGGCAAGGATGACAGTGCCCCTCTTGGCAGCGTCGCTCAGACTGGAGCAGCTACCACTGTGAGCTGCTGCTGAGCCCTGAGCTTCTCTCACTTTGTCCTGCATCTCCAGCACCTGATATTTGACACCCAACAGCTCATACTTTCTGATGGGTTGCCCCCTCCTGCTCCCCTTGATAGCCCTTTGCTGTTATCTACACTGAGTTTCACCTGTGCTTTATTGCCTAGTCAGTCATCCAAAAGAAGGACTCGTCTCTAAGGTCCTTCTGTAGTTCTTTATAACCTGTCCCCATCCTTATTGCCATAAATAACTTTGTGCCATCAGCAGATTGCCTCAGTTAACTGCTCAGCTTTTTTTCCAGCTCATTTATAATGGTGCTGAGCTGCACAAGCACCAGCACAAACGTTGGGATGCCACTCATGACCTCCAAGCTCCTGTGAGACCCAACTAAGACTTTCGCTCTCCATTCCTTATCCTTGAACTCAGCCTTATTAATCCTAAAATGAATGGCTTCAGGATGTGCCTTAATGCTGTTTGATTCCCCTTCTTTTTGCTTGAGTGGCTCTGCAGCTTTGCTTGTAGTCTTTTAATATGACTTTGGGGTGTGTAACTGAATTCAACCACTTTTAGGTGCTCTATAATGCAGTGGGGCAGGGTGAAAGCAAACTGCCGCCCGTGTGGTGTTTTGAGCAATTAGCAGCCTACGTGGTTATTTCTGCTTTGTTGATGTCTACTCGAGGAAATAAAATGCCAAGTGGTATTCCTCAAAATGGCAACAAAATGTGGTTATCTGCTACTAGGGTGGCTGTACTGGGTCCAGACTATCTGAAACCAGTGCTATGTTTCATCTGGCGTGGGAAATGTACAGGATCTATCTATAGTCACTGATATTTCTAATTCACATGGAATTGGGGTTATTTTTCAGCTCTGATAAAAACAATACAGCGCATAAGCCTCTTTGAGTCATCCCCTCTGCTATAATATCAACCATAAACTGCTGATTTCTATGAGGCAGATGTATTTATAGGCTTGGGATAAAATATAGATTTTAAAATGCCACTTTTCTGCTTCAAAGAGATTGACTTACATTTTTAATCTGTATAAAAGTAATCCAGCTAGTTAATGAAAATGGCTACAGAGTAAAAGGAATTAAAGTTTCCAAAAATCATTAAGAATTTATATGGCTCCATGCTCTGATTTGGCAATGAGTCATGACACAGTGAAGATTATCTAATGGTATCTGCATCGAGGTAATGTAAGAACTTGTGGGCAATGAGACACTGCCATGTAAGAGCTTTGTTCTGGAGTTGATTCTAGCTTAGTGCTAGGAATGCACTGTTATTTAGGGAAGGAGCTGTGATCCTTCTAGCAGAGGGAAGACCTGGGATGTCAGGTCCCGTTTTCCACCCTGCCACTGACTTGCACAGCCCCCTTACACATCAGCCTTTAAAATGAGCACGGTACTGCACAATTCCCAAAGAAGCCAATGCAACTAGGACTCAGGTCATCAAGGGAGTTGTGTTGAAATCCCACTGAAATACCTTAGTGAGGAAAGTCAGTAAGACCTGGGGAATGAAATCCCTTCCCCTCCTTTGAGAAATCTGCTCTTCCTTCAGGCAGCCAGCAGCTACCTAACGTGGAGGTAGCACCACGCTCTCACAACAGCAGCAGGCACTTCCATCTCCTTCTGCAACCATTTTGCAAATCCCTGCCTCCTCCTTGAATAAATGTTAGCAGGTTCAAAATCAACTTGCATGAGAAATGAGGAACTGCTCCCTTCCAAAGCAGAAATAATGTCTCATACAGAGATTTATCATGTGGAACAATCACATTTTTTTTCCCCTAGGGAAGCTTGCTTCACCTTGACTCTTCTAATGCACCTCCTTCAGATATGGTACAGAAGGAGCTGGCAGGTGTAAAGGTGCTCACTCAGTCTGAAGGGAACACTGAGCTCTGTGTATTCCCTTGGAGGCTGAAAATGCTCTGAAGGATTATGCATAAGATCCACATTGTTCCTGAGGTTGGGAGAAAGCCCTGGGCTAGCTGCTGCACTGTGTGGTTGTGTGCCAGTCACAGAATCATAGAATCATTGAATAGTTAGGGTTGCAAGGGACCCTAAAGATCATGTACTTTAAAACCTCCTGCCATGGGCAGGGACAACACCCCTCTCCAGTTTAAACCCATTCCCTCCTCGTCCTGTCACCACAAGCCTTTATGAACAGTCCCTCTCCAGCTTTCGTGTAGTCCCTCTCAGTACTGGAAGGTTGCTATAAGATCTCCTTAGCGCCTTATCTTCTGTAGGCTGAACAACCACAACTCTTTCAGCCTGTCCTCATACAGGAGGTGCTCCAGCCCTCTGAGCATATTTGTGTCTCTCCTCTGGACCTATTCCAACAGCTCCATATCCTTATGTTAAGGTTTCCAGAACTGGACACAATACTCCAGATGAGGTCTCACAAGGGAGGAACAGAGGGGCAGAATCACTTCCCTCGACCTGCTGGCCACTCTCCTTTTGATGCAGCCCAAGATATGGTTGGCCTTCTGGGCTGCAAGCGCACATTGCCAGCTCATGTTGAGCTTCTCATCAACCAGCACCCCAAGTCCTTCTCTGTAGGGCAGCTCTTAATCACAACATCCCTCATCGTGTATTGAAATCAGGGATTGCCCTGACCCAGGTGTAGGACCTTGCACTTAGCCATGTTGAACCTTATGAGGTTCTCACACTTCCACTTCTCCAGCATGCCCAGGTCCCTCTAGATGATATCCCGTCTTTCTGGTGTGGTAACTGCACCACTCAGCTTGCTGTCACCTGCAAACTTGCTTAGAGTGCACTCACTGACAATATCATTGATCAAGATATTAAACAGCACTGGTCTCAGTATGAACCCCTGAGGAACACCACCTGTCATGGATTTCCATCTGGACTCTGAGCCATTGACCAATGCTCTCTGAATGCAACCATCCAACCAGTTTCTTACCCACCATACCATCCACCCATCAAATCCTTACCTCTCCAATTTAGAGAGGAGGATGTTGTGAGGGATCATGTTAAAGGCTTCACAGAAGTCTAGATAGACCACATCTGTCATTTCCCCGTATCCACTGCTGCGGTTACCCCATCATAGAAAGCCACTAAGTCGGTCATACAGAATTTGCCCCTGGTGAAGCCGTGCTGGCTGCCATTAATCAACTTCCTGTCCTCCATGTGCCTTAGTAGAGCTTCTAGGAGGATCTGTTCCATGACCTTCCCAAGCACAGAGATGAGGCTGACAGGTGAGTGTTCTCGAGCTCGTCTTTTCTGCCCTTTTTAAAAATGGGCACAATGTTATCCTTCTTTCAGTTACCAGTGACTTCTGATTGCCATGACTTTTCAAATATCACGGAGAGTAACCATGTGAATATCCCCTCTCTCCACTGAAAAAGGACAATTCTCTTTCTCTCTCTTCAAAGTGCTGCTAAGGTTGATGAGGAAACATTGGCAATTAAGGATCCTCCTGGGAGCCCTGGGTGGTAAAAACTGGAAGCTTCCTATCTGCAAGCCTTTTGTGGGGTATATATTCATAGAATCATAAGGTTAGAAGAGACCCAATGGATCATCAAGTCCAACCATTCACACCAATCACTAAACCATGCCCCTCAGACCCTCATCCACCCGCACCTTAAACTCCTCCAGGGAAGGAGAGTCAACCACCTCCCTGGGTAGACTGTTCTATTGCCTAATGACCCTTTCAGTGAAGAATTTTTTCCTTAGGTCGAGCCTGAACCTCCCTTGGCAGAGCTTGAGGCCATTCCCTCTTGTCCTGTCACCTGTCACTTGGGAGAAGATGCCAGGTCCCTCCTCTACACAACCTCTCTTCAGGGCATACTCCACTCAGGTATCCGTTTTCTTAAGTATTTAGTTAGCGGTAGCTACTGCTAATGTATTTCTGACTTGAGAAAGGAGAGGAGACCACAGCCCTCTCAGTGCAACAGGAGAGAGAGACTGGAAAATCCCATTGCAGACTTCTTCCTACACCATGCCCAATATAAAGGGAGGTTGCTAAAGCAACAGTTTCTCCTAGCTGACTGGAACTTGTTATGCACGTGGGCTTCATGCTCAATCAGAATCGGTGTTATCAGAAAAAAATGGAAAAAGCTCCTTTCTCTACTTACATAGCTCTGACTGCTCAGCCAGCACCTCTGGAAGCAACAGCTCTGAATTCACTCAGTCCTGGTCTCTGACATTCCCTGCAGCTATCTGGACCCTAGGGAGAGCTTCTCCACAGCTCCACTTGAACCATTCATGCAAATGACCCTCTTAAGAACTACAAAGGAATACAATATTTAGCACCAACCCACTCAGTCCCCACTGAAATAACTGCAGGCTGAGGTCTTCGCCGTCTTGAACAAGGCTGTGCTGTTGCCAGGCAGGGTGCCTGGGGTCAGCAGCAGTCAAGCAGCATGGCACCACCACACCTCACAGCAGCCGTTACCTATAGGGCCTCTGTGACTACGTGTCCTCATGGGGTGGCAGAAAAATAGCAGAAAAACAACCCTTCTTCCTGCCTTGCAGGCCAGTAAAGAGAAGGGGAGCCTGCCTCTGCCAAAAACTTGGCTGTGCAATCCAAGCTGCCTTGGACTGCCAGAAAAGCTGGTGCATGTCAGCGGTGCGTCTGTCAGCTTGAGGTGTGAGGGCAGAATGGGGGAAGTGACGAGAAGGGACCACTGCAGCAAGGGAAGCCCAGCTGTGGCTTATCTACCTTAGCAGTCAGGTGAAAACACACAAGTACGGCGAGATGCCCCACAGGCCAGAGTTCCCAGCTGGCTTCTGCATTTCTATTAGCCTATCAGCCATCTAACCTCAGAGTTCAAAGCTGTTGCACTGCGGCTGGAGAACAACTCACCCCTAACGGCCTACAAAAGGACACATTGCTCCTGGGCGAGATATGCAGGGAAAGGGCTAGATACCAGTGAGGAGGATTATTTTTACTTGACGATTTCATTCAAGGTTTGTTTGTTCCCTGTGTTGATACTGATGTAGATTCATCGCAGTTCAGAAGCTGTAACGTAGAGAGAAAGGAAATAACACAATCTGGCTTTCCTCCTTTGGCATCTGAACAGCACAGCTCCTCACAAGCAGTTGCGAGGCCAGTAGCACATAAATGCTTTCCCTCATGGCGACACAGACAGAACTTTCTGGTCCTAGGGCAACCCCCTTGCCCCCTCTGAACAGCCACTGCTGCACCTGCCTGCAGTGTAACATCACAGCTATGCAATGCTAACTCTCCCACTTTGCTCTTATTGTGCCTTCCTCATTTTTTTGCAAGAAGAAGCCAAAATAGAGCCTAGCAATGGCCTCCAACAGCCCAGCCATTTCTCAGCCCTCCTTTTCTGAGCCTGTACTGCTGCCACTGGCATCAGTGGTGAGCTGGAAGCACCAAACACCACTGAACTGCAGCTCAGGAGGGAAAAGTTTTATCTTGTATCTATCTGCCCAGAAGGAACCTGGTAAGGCATGAGCATATGGGCTGCCCTGTGCACTTGACCACCTAAATGATCAGCTGGGATGCACGTTAGCATTTACAAGCAGATAGACCTAGGCCATCCCTACTCCCCTGCCCCGTCCCCTGCTTTCTAGGTCACCACGACTTCCGCAATCATCCCATTCACCAGGACTAATGAAGCAGATGTACTCTCAAGGGACTAAGCGTGAACCAGAACCCTCATCTCTGGAATGCTTCCCAGGAAGAACCATCTCACCATCACGTATCCCAAATTACTGAAGTAGAAGACAGAGTGTGAAATTGAGCAGAAGGGTGAGTTCCTAGTACTTCTAATACTTTATCCCTTTAAGGTTCTAAGGAGGATTTATGATCACACCTTCTTCAGGGGAAAACAGCATTGTGCTAAGCAGGTAACAACCATAATGAGATGCAGATCTGTAATGCTTTAATTAAAGCACAGGTAAACAGTGAACAACAGCAGACCCCTCAAGTGTTTCACAACCTCATCTTAGTCATTACTGTTTGCCTTGTAGGTTGCAAGATGTCTAAGACTGCTCTCCATGCTAGCCTGTAGGACATGGAGTACAATGGGAACAGGAACGTGGCTGTCGGGCAGAGCTGTGTGCTGGTACTTCTCCACAACTACTGAGGGATCCAAGAGCAATGAAATAGCAGCAATGAAAATGTGCAGCCTGCCAAGGTGTGACCAAGCTGTGTCTGAGCAAGAAGAAGAGGTGTTTCATCCCTGACCAAAGACTGAAATGTATTAAGAGAAAGGAATCTTTGTAAGCATGGTCTGGGCAGATTCCCCGAGTGTGGCAGGACAAGCACATATTTTGGATTTACCACTTTTTGCAGGGAATGTAGCCGGAATATAAAACATAGGTGATCATAAACAGAACTAAATAGTGGGGGGTTCTGGCAGCACAATACCATCCAGGTTGGAAAGTGTGGGATCCTTCTTATGATCCTGACAACAAAGCAGCCGCAGGAAGTGGTGTGGTGCTGTTGGCCACGGCTGTGACTGGCAACAAAAACACAGAAGCCTTTTTAATATTGCAAAGCCAGAAATGAAATCCTTCTCCTCTTACGCAATGCTTGCCCTTCCTCAGCAGGGATCAAATCAATATGGGTCCACACAAAGTCAATGGTTTATTTCAAGGGGGTTTGAATTGGGCTTTGTAGGCAAAAAGGCATCAGCCTTGTTTCAAGCTCCATGAGACACATCGGTATTTCCATTCCATGTCTATTTGTACAACAGAAATGTGACTTTGTTCCTCTTTAATCCTGTCTAAATGTTACGCTATTTTTAAATAAAGGAAAAAATAATCAAGGCTAGGGCTGGAATTACCCTCGGTGAAGACTGGGGATCCGACTTGAAAATGAATGAGAATCACCTTGAAGGAAGTTAAGAACAACCCTGTAACATTAGCGTTGTTATTCCCTATGTTAGCACCTTCTGTGGGAGTGGTTAAAGCACACAAACACGTGCATGCACACACACATGCAAGCATGTCACTATAATACAGCCACCAAGCCACATAAACAGTACTAACAGTTTATTGCAGGCCTTTCTGAAGGACACTAGCAGCAGAAGAAAGAGAACTTTCACATAATTTCTGGAGAACTGCTACCGTTGTAGGCCAACTTATGTAACTGATTCAGCTCAGTAGAAGTGCTTTCTGCCTCTAATCTGCTCAACAGTTTATCTTTGCTGTCGTGATCGGTTGAGCTTTCTTTAAACCGTTATGGATTAGCGTTCTGCTATAACATGTTAAAAGCTTAGCTTTGTTTATTTTTGTCAAGAATGGGGGAGGGATATCAGGTTCAAATGTTCAGGCCGTGGTTTATGAATGGTTATTTCTCTTACATGGTGATTAATATATTCAAGTACTGAATGCGAGGCTCAGCTAAACATTTTACAGACAGTACTAGCAGCTGGAATAAAAATACTTGTGAATTTATTTTTTAGAAAAAAAGAAATATGGAAGTTTATAAATTTGCATAATAATTTTAATATGTAAAATAAAATTTAGTCCAGCACTCAGCAGTTCATCACACCCACCACTTTGTATGGAAGACCAAAGAGTAAATGGTCTGAAAACTTAATTAATAAAGATGGTTGAGGATTTTACTAACTTTGCATTGTTGCAATCTGGACACAGAAATCCTGCCAAAAGCAACCTGTCATTCTACCACCGGAAGACAGGATACCATAATGCACATAAACAACCAAACAAACGGAATCTGAGCCACACTGCTTACGAAGGGGTGTTCAGATAACATTAACCAGCTGTTCAGTGAATTTTCACAGTTGATTCATCTACTATAACAGCAGATGATCCATTAGAAGACTACAGTATGAAGCAAGGTCCAAATTTCTACTATAAATTGATGAGCACAATATACTATTTTAAACCAAATCCAACAATTAGCACATTTCTTCGATCTCTGTGTAATCCAAATGATTTGCAGATGCCAGCCTGGAATGGAGTGAGAGGTTGTGTTCCTGTGCGCTGCCAATATTCCTCTGTGCAGCCGAATGCTATTCCAAGGAAACACTAATTCTGCAATCGGTAGGGCTGGCAACCCTATGGCCTTGCAACTTTTGTAACTAAAATAAAGCAAGTAGGCACTTTCACCTTCCTAATAGCAACAGAGAAACAACAGAAGTTTAAAAAGAGGTGTCTAGTGGTGCTAGAAAAAAGTACAAACATAAATCTGGGAAAATGTTCCAGAAAAGAGGAGGAAAAATCCAACTTATCTGCAATTAGTGTGCTGCTTGTTTTGCTTTTTTACTGGGAGAGATCTGTATTACGCACATTCCAGCGAATGGCCATTCGCTATTAATTTATCTTCTTTGACGGCAAGTGGAGCACCATTCCAGTTTCAACATTCCCTTGATGCTGCTCTGGGTAATGCTTGTGTGCTATTTAAACAAAATGTATTCCAATTAAATCTGACTATATATGGAATTCCCTGACAAGCAGAAATTTTTGGATGTTCTACAAAGAAGAATCATGAAAACAGAGTAGATACAGAAACACACAGAACGCTCTGAACCACACAAACTCAACGTGTACTAAAACAGGCTCTTGGTGGCAAAGGTCAAGTACCCAGTGTGACCAACCATCTCCCTGAGTGGCACGCCGCTTTTGAACTGCACAGTTCTTTGCTGCAGATTAACGCATGAGCTACCTTGGTTTGATGGGTTGCTGCTGTCAAAGCCAGTGCTAGAATTATCCTCAGCTGCTTTTCCAAGGTCAGGGATTTGCAAGCTAATTGTCCTTACATTGTAGACTCGGAGCAGAATTTCCAAGGTGTTAATTTCTGTAAAACCATATTCTTCCATTGCTAGGCAGGTTCTTTGGACTTGTTCAATGCAGGGGGAGAAAGAGCAGATGCGGCCACCTGCAAAATGAGACAGGTAGTGGGAAATATAACAAAAACCAAAATAAAGCACTTTTTATCTTTTTTCGAGTTTTCTCAGATGCACACAGGATTACTATTATACACAGTAGAAAACATTCTTCAAGATCTCCACGAGGCAGCTATGCAGGTTTGAAGTGCCAGCACAGAATCAAACATGGACGACTCTACAAGACGCTTCAGACCCTTTAAAAATCGCAACAGCAAATTCATTCATCTTCCAAATCCAAGGTTGCCCACCACATTCGTTCATGCTAAAACCGTTAAAGTTGATCCCTTTAGGACAGCAAGTCCTTTGGAATCACTATCTGCTATTCTGGACTGAGACACCAAACTGAAGTTGGCACTCACACAAAGCCAGGAGTCATTCTGTGTACACTGTACAGAGTTGCCTTCATCAGAATATAAGCGTGCGTGCACACACACTCTGACAAAAGCGGCTGTGTTTATCTGAGAATGATGGTATGCGTGTACAGAATAAAGTTATCTCTCCAGACCATAGAAGGAGTGCTGCTAAGGCTTCACACTTCTAGTCAAGCTGACTAGCATGTCTCCTGAGCATTAAAGGTTACTGGACAGCACATCAAGCAGTTTTACAGCAAGTGCTTCAGAACTTAAGGGATAAACTAACACTTGTTTCCTCGTCTGTGTGCAGTTCAGATTTTTGATTCCAAATCCAGAGTTTTAATTGGCCCCCTACATCTCTCTGCGTGCTACAATGTCACCTTACCAGCTGAGAATAGAGTGATTCAGATTTACTTTGAAAAGCCACAGCCAAATCAGATCAAAGAATTATAAGGACACTGTCTGCCATAAAGCCAGGGCATGTGCTTTCACCCAGGACACAGCATATCACGAGGCAACTGCCCTTCCTGAAAAGCTTTTGAGCCAGAGCAAGGAACACTGGGTCATGGAGCTTCAGCTATAGCTTTACTTATTACAACTAGATGAAAATGCTTGTTGACCTGACTTGCATATGTTCCCAGCCCTCTCCCTGGCTCACCCAGTCAAGCTTTCTAACACAAGTTGTCTAAGCAGTTAAAGAACCCGTGCAAGTGAGAGCAAAGCATCCTGCTAAAAATAGAGGCTATGCTGGGACTATGTGAAGCCTGCTTTATCTCAAACTCCCTTTTTTTTTTTTCTCCTTTTTTGCTTCTAAAGTCACATTTCTAAAAAAAGAAAGCATCAGGTCTGAAAGCGTCACTGCAGCACTCTAGTTACTGTGCAGCAATGATGGGCTGGGTACTGACTGGGGAAGAATGCTTTCCATGACTGTTAATCCACCATACACTAAGTAGGATTTAATTTTAGTCCTGAAATAAAGTCTCCACAGCTAGGGGTTCTTATCATGCATCTTCAGAACAAAGTACAATGGACAAGCAACTCCCTGGAGTAACGATTAAAAACCAAATCTAATAATCACCTGCAAAACTAATGCCTGTATGTGTCATTATTAACCAACTTTGTTGATGACAATTTAATTGCATATCCAGTCTGCTAACTCCCATCAAAATAGATTTATATGTTCATCAGCAATGACCAGGGCTACCAAAGTAATTCTGAATCAGACAGCTAATCTTTTCTGGTCAAAGTAGTACACACTTCTCACATGTTTGCAGATATAAAAGAGAACCTCAGGGAGAAATCTGTTACATAATTAGAAAGGTAGTATGATGCACATATGTTAGAAAGAAATGTTATACCCTTACTGTGTAGGGAAGTGAAAAAATGTCTAAATTAGCTAAATGTCAGTTCACAATAACTCTTTTGTCTGCAAAGCAAGAATTTGCAGAAAGACCAGAGACTTACTACTAGTTCATTCAGGCTTTTTGTTTTTGGTGTTTCATATTGCAATAAAAAAGGAAAATATATTTACATTTACAGTAAGCCTGTTCTTATTCACTCTGACTACAGAGGTTTCAAGATATGTTTAGGCTTTCAAATTCACATGCTCTGGATTTATAGTCAAAAACTAAGTAGCCTGCACACAGCTGTTGCCATACAAGCTGCAGAGCCGCCTACAGTTCCTGTCAAGCCTTCAGTTAAAGGCAAAGCACCCTTCATTTTGCCTCAGGATGGTCAGCTGAGCACAGCATGTCAACACCAAACTCGGTGATGATTTATCAGACTGATTCCTTGCAAAGCAGGCTGCTTGAGGAAGTAAAGTTAGAGAAAATGGGCATTCAGGCTGCCTGGTAGGGAAGAAAACTCTTGTTTGCAATATCTAATACCCAGAGGGGAAGCACAAAAAATAATGTCACTTTACTTACTGCACTGCTGGGAGCTTCTCAGGTACTAAGAATGAGAAAACAGTGTAACAATTGGTAATCCACATAACTGAAAGCATCCAGTGGATTTTAGTAGTTCTGTAAATTTTGTATTTTTACTTTCATATTTGTTCTTTCAGTTATTATTGTTATTACACATCCCTCTGAAATAAATATACCTACAAATAGCTTAGAAGCAAACCCACCATGTATGTTATCTTCATGGAACCTAACAAGCAGGAGAAGAGTCTCCTCTGCTTTTTCTTGTACACATAACTGGGCAAGCCAGCTCTGACTTACAGGCTGGACCTGTACATAAAGCAATTATGAGAAGATTGGAAAGCTACAATTAGCAGAAAATTGGAAGGCAGAAATGAAATTGTGGTTCCAGACTGCAAGACATTAGAAAGATTTGGGAAGTTTCAATTGCCATGGTGTTTAGACCAGGAAAAAAAGTGGACTCTAAGCAGCAGAAAACCACACTCAGAAGGACATGTTTGTTTGTTCTAAGAGCAGAGATGCTGTCACCTTCAACAGACCAGAGGCTTCTGAATTCTCTATGCTGTGGGTTGCCCTCTGTACACCTGCTGGATTACCAGCGATGCAACACCCTTTGTATCACAATCACTAAAAGGATATAAATCTAGATTTCAGCATTAGTGATCTTTGGATTCTCTAGGAGTCCTCTTGTTCTTTAGACATCAAGAGGCATTCAGGACTTAAAGGACTCGAATATGCATTGCTTTGGTTTGCCATGCCAAGGATTCCTTAGTGAATAAAGAAATGAAATGCACTCCCTCCCTCTCTGCTTGCTGAGGCGCAATGCTCTGTCTGTGGATCATAAAGGAGTGGACTAGGCTAGAGAGCAGTGAAAGCAACTGAACAGAAACTTTTCAGTACAAACCGAGTTTGTGTTCTTTCAGAGCTCTCCTTTTAGGAAAGCTACCGTTCCTAAATTCGGTTAATGAGATCTGTGTGTCATCATAAATTGATACAGTAACTATCTGAGATTAATCCTGTTCACATTGGGAAGCTGTGTGAGCTTTCTGATCAGAAGAGCTGTCTAAAAATGTGTTTATTCATGTATAATGCATCTGACAAGTGCTATAGTTGAGGAGAAGAGAATAATCATAGAATCATAGAATCACCAGGTTGGAAGAGACCCATTGGATCCCACCTTGTGACTCCTGGTAGCTGAAGCGAACAATAATACTTGGAGCAAGCTGCCTCTGCTCTTCAAGTTGCCTCCTCCTCCCTCTTCCTTCTCTGTGTATGAGCTGCCAATATCCTCATAAGCACAGAACAGAGAAAGAAAAAATCTTAGGGCTCAGGACAACTCCACTCTTGTCCTGGTCTGTTAGGAGAAGAGGTTGTGACCACTCTTTAGGTCCTGATTAACAACTCAGAAGGAGCCTCGGTTACCTGTGCTCAGGGAGGAGGCTACAGGCACAGGGGGAATTTAGCAAATTGCCTTTCAAAGTGAAGATAACGCTTTCAGTTTTAACAGGGAGAACTGCTAATGAGACCATATGAAAGACTTAAATTTTTTTCTACCTCCAGTTTTACAGGGAGTGAATTAGTTTGGAACATTTAATGGAGAGTTTAAATCTCCAAAAGCCATAGGCTGGAACAAGCTCAAATAGTCCTGGCAGTCATTGTAACCAGCAATAGGATCAAGAGGATATGAAAATTCTAAGTGCAAATCAGGCTGGTATGACTAGGAAAGAGAGTTAAAGGGAAGGGAGAGATGGAAGAGAAGTTTGGATCCACATAGCATTGCACATTTAAACAGATAGTGTCTAATTAGTAATTAACTAATTAGTAATCAAGGGACACACCCTTGTATCTTTACAAGAAGTAAGGACCTTGAAAGTTGCTCGTCCTTCAAGAACAGTTCCTCGTATTTTCCTGTGCAACTCTAGCTAGCAATTTTGTTTTTCACTTGTCTAAGCAAGGACTGACACCTCTACCAGTTCTACGCAGCTAATAACTACATTACGTTTCAAGTATGGAAAATCTGTCCGTGCTACTCAAAGAATAAGAACTCCAGTGCACATTTATGATACAGAAAATGTATCTAAGGTATGTGCTTTCACTTCTGTAGGTTACAGTATGTGTCACAAGTGCTCTAACAGGTTTTTTCATCACCCTAGTATTATTCAGAAGATGCTAAAAGAACATATATAGTGAAACACCATTAAGTTCCAGGGAAAAGGGCCTACAATTTTAGAAATGATTCTGTGATGTAAAGAACAAAGCACTGCATTTTCATCCTGGTAAAAGAACACACCTCTGGGTTTTGGGTATTCAGTGCATTGTCATAACTGGAAGATTACGTCACAAAGATCTTGTGGAAGTAAAAAACACACAGACAATATCGTTATATAGGGGCGAGGCAGGAAAGTCACTGAGCAGCATCACTGTGGCATTTACTCTGTGCTAGTAGGACACTAAAAATATTGCCTCTGTAAAAGGGGACAGAACGTCCTTTAAATGAGTGTGCTCGTGGGCGATTTGATGTAGCTTTCCTGACAAGTGAAATTAGAGGATTTGGCTGTTGAACGAAATTAAAGGATGTTTCTTGATTCAGAAAAGAAAATTTTCTCCAAATCACTTGCCAGCTCATTAACAAGAGTTTGATGTGATTTTCTGCAAACATGACCTTAACCTCTACATTTGTAGGTGCATCCTTCAAAAGCAATTTATTCCTGCTCACTGCTAGGGGCTGGCAAAAACATGCAGCAAGGAAATGAAAGAATTGGTTGTGTTCAGAATGGGGAAGAAAATCTAACAACTTGTTTTAAGGATCATTTCATCCCAGACTACTTCATATAACTGTGTGAAGGCCAATAGCTTTGACTTCTGTGCACTTCACAGCACAGATTGTGATGCAGGAATCTTTCTGTTTGACTCTTAAACACATGAGAGAATCACTTTTACTTCAGGCCAAGCCTTTGTGCACACATGATCCTCCAGTCCCTGACAGACTGACGCCAGGTTAATGCCCTCCAATAAGATACAACTATTGGGGCCAGCTCAGCAAACTGCCAGCGCTCAGGAACCAGACAAAGCTGCTTTGTGCGTTAGCACCCAGCCCTCTATCTTAGTAGGGCAGTTTTGCACTAGACCAGATGGCCCCTTCATGTTGAGAGGATATGCTTCAGTTTAAAGCTAGTTTGTGGATCTTTGACCTCACCTTGGGTTAATTTGCCTTCACATCAAAGCAGGCACCACACTGCGCAAAAGCTGATGCCAACATTTTGGCAAGCCCTTATTGCTTCATCCGTTTATTCCAAAACAATCTCCTAGGGACATGAAAAGCATTGATACCAACTTGAGTACCACCTGCATGGGTGGAGGACGACAGCATGCTAGACTGTCAGGCTCCAGTTCCTGCCCCAACACATTCCCTGTTCATTCTTGAGGTAGACTGAGTCCAAACAACATCAGTCCTGATGACACTGCCCACTTCTCATTGTGATTCAGCCTGGGGTACTCCCTACCCAGATAATACGGCAGGGAGACGTGTGGCCAGGTATTTACAGCTGCTCTTCAAAGCTACATTTGGTTGGTTTAAAAACACTACCATGAATAACCACTGTGGTGGCTAAACAGCCAGGGAGGCTTTCTACATGGATGTGGTATTCCTTGAAAGCTCAGGGGAGCCCAAATGAAAACTGAAACTAGTTAAACCAGGCACTGACTTACCTGCACCTCAGGCTACTGGGAGGATGAGCTATTACTTATTCTCTTATACAGCACCTGTAATAACACCTGGCAGGTCAGAACTGCAATCAATGGCTACGCTAAGGGGAAATAAAAATGCGAACAAGATCTGTTTTAAGTCCACTGAATACAAATAAGACAAGTATAAGACTTTGGAAATGAAAATCAACTACTATTACAAAGAGCAAAGTAGTGCTGAAGGGCTTCTGTGATGGCAGGAAATGCAGAGGCCCAGTAAGGGAGAAGTTCTGATGGAACTTCCCTGCAGAACTGAGGGAGACCTG
This sequence comes from Coccyzus lansbergi, assembly GCA_033558105.1. Lineage (NCBI taxonomy): Eukaryota > Metazoa > Chordata > Aves > Cuculiformes > Coccyzidae > Coccyzus > Coccyzus lansbergi. The sequence goes on from JAUMJK010000589.1 coordinate 91,661, forward strand.
ACAGCATCACATTACCTGATTTAGGTGATATCTCAAGGATCACAATTTGACATGATCTAATTTCAGGGGCTTCATGATGCTCAAAAGGGAGTGACAAGTCATTTAAATGTAAAATCTTTAAGAGAAAGACGGGAAATAAAAGAGGAGTGTTTTTAATAATTTAGTGATTCAGACTCTTAATTTAAACACCAACAAGGACCAACTTATAATGCAAGAGGCCAAGAAAACTCAATATATGGCTGTATTTTTCTATATTCACACCTGAAAATTTAAAACTTGTGTGAAAAGTATTGTACAAATGGGTTTCTGCCTCCTCTTCCACAGCCTTGGAAGAAATACACAACATTTATGAAAGCAGAGTAGATGGGTGCAGAATTATCTTCAAAGTACTATAGTGTTCATCTGTGAGATGACTTTGAGTTAAAAGTTTTGGGGCATTTAAGAGTTGTAGGATATTAAGGATATTTATTTTTAATTTTTTTTTTAATATAACCTGAATGGGTTAAATGGCAATTTTGCAAAACCCAACAAGGTCAGATATTAGGAACAGCAGCTATGAGTATAGAAAAGCATTAATCAGCAGATGCTACGAAAGAAAAATAATTCAGGTCTGGAAATGAAAGCAAGTTCTGCAGTGCAGCAGTGCCCAAGAGATATTACAAGCAACACTTCTACTGAAAGCGCAACTGATGCAATCAGCAAAAGGATGCAGCAGAGATGCAAGCCTGATCATCAGTAGAGTACATCACCACAGAATAAGAACCTTCTAAGTCACAAACCTACTGTACCATTTTATTCTTCTAGCTCTTCAGAGGTTGGCAGTGCTTTCAATGGGAGGCCCGGTTACTCTAAGTAGCATATTTACAGCATGCTGCAAGGCATAATGCGAGTGATAAGTGTACTCTGTAAAGACGATCATGAACACTCACTCTGCTAGGAGCTGCAGCTACTCAGGATCTTGAGCTTAAGTAGGAGAGAAAACACTGACTTGATAAGCTTTTGTTAAAGTTAAGAACTCTCTTACATACTGTCTCAAAGGAACACTCTGTAATGAATATTGTGGTTTCAAAGAGGAGGCTAGCTGATGCTACATATTGAATTCACTTAGCTCTGATTTCATTCAAAGTATCTTAATACTTTCGGGAATAAATTACCGCTATCTGGCTGTACGGCTGCAGTATTTGCATGGCACATCACAATAAAACCCACAGTGTGAATGGTTCAAATGGTGACCCTGTCCAGATATAAGAGAGTGCGTGGAGGAAAGAGAGTGGAACAACTGATGTTCTCTAGTGATGCTTTATCACTACACTAACCCTTGAAACAGTGGTGAACAGCAGCAGTATGTGCACAGACTGTTCTTACTGCAGAAGAGCTTCAACTATCTAACAAGGAAACAAAGGAGCACTATAAAATTAGCTGCCTGCAGTAGGGAAAGGGAAGTAGTTACAGATAGCCTTCTATCATATTCTAGATTTTACAGCAGTAAAAAAACCCAATACGACCCATATGATCTGGAATAAAACAGAAATATGTGATAGTTTGTACTTACTACTACTGCAATCAATTGTATTTCATATGAAAAAAGAATAATAGCTTCTGTATATATGCAACAAGATAAAATAAAAACAAATGCCCCCGGCTCAGTCAGGTACCCAAAATACGAGCCTTAGACCAACACTGGTGGCTGTTTGCAGTCAAAACTGCAGCAGGGATCAGCAACTTCGCCTTTTAACTGGTACATAAAGTGTATGTTGCCATTTCAGTAACAGAAAAATAATGGATTTTTAAGTGTTACTCCCTAAGCAGATGTAATCTTGTAGCAGAGCAAAGAAAAGTATAGCCAGATGGTACAGCCAGTTCAGGACTATAATACCTGTTCTAGGATTTCAAATGCTGGAGTGAGACAAGGATTCAAAACTTCAAGCAGCTCTGCTCATTATTCTAAACATGCACCACTTAAATAATTCAAATTGGACTGCGCAATGCAGCGCCTTCTAAGCTGGGAAGTCAGCTGAGCATTGTGCTCACTAGATTAGATAATTTGAACAGAGGAAGGGCATCATACAGTGCAGTGAAAATGATTTTTTTTCCCAGAGCACACTGGAAAGCAGCTACAAATCGAGCTGTAACCCTTGCAGGTACAAAGTGCTAACAAGTCTCTCTCTATTTACTCACTTTTTAGAGAAAGTGTTACACTGGTATCAGAAAGCATTCTAGAAAATTTTCAGTATTAGCTGAGTAGTAGCTGAGGTACCCTAACAGCTGGGTCAGTTCTGACTGACCAAGGTAATGCACATTCAGTGACCTTTTAAGAACAAGCTTAAATCCTGTGATTTCACAAAGACCTAGAGATTCACTTGAAGTCAGGCCTGTCATTACATATTTTAACAAAGAACTAGACCTTGCACAGAATCAAGTTCTGCTCAACTCATATCCCAGCACGGGAATTGTTCAGTATTCTTTACTCTCTTGATTAGAAAAAAATCCCTTTTGTAGATAGAAGCAATCTGATTAGTTTAGATCCACACTGGTATAGTTAGACAAGTGTAAGCTTAATCAGGGGAAAACTTAGTCCAGGATAAAAGAACTATTTATTCACTGAAGCTTATTTTTCAGTAGGGAAAAGTTCTATAATAAACTGACTAAATTCATCCAATACCTCAACCATAGGCCTCATTTGTTGCCACAATTCTGGACTAACTGGCATGAGTTAGAACAGCTTTTATGTTCCATTCCCACTGTAACTGATATAACTTCTCATTAGCTCCAACAGCAGAGATTTAATGCAAAAATTGGCAAGCATATTTAAGTATCCCCACATTTTCTTTAACATTACTGACAGGGTGCTCTGTTAAATAGGTACAAATCTGTAACAAATGATGTAAAGTGCATCTGAACAGCTTTTATACAAACACCTTTCCACTGAATTGACAAAGAAATCTGCTTTCAGCATTTATTGTTACTGCAGTTTCCCACACACCTCAGATCTAGCAAAATGCACTTGACAAGTTCAAAGGGTTTTTTTATAAACTGCCCATTTTAATTGTTGCAGCTAGCACAGGCCTGTAGGAAAAATGTGTTCTTCTCCTTTCAAATCTTCCACTGTAAATTGAAGACCTCTTTTGAAGGTATTTCAGTCTTAGAAATGCCTAGAGACTTTGACATTTGAGAACAGTGATCACACAATGGAAGTGAGCAGATATACAGCATATGGCTCAAAGGCAGATGTGTGCATGCATGGTACTTCCTGAACAGAAAGAGAAAAGTGGAGTTACCTTCAGCTTTTAATGCTGACTTTGCATGTCCTATGGCTTCCCATGGAGACGGAATATCTAGGAACACAGCGTCTGCAATGTTTGAGACACCAAACCCATTTTTGCACACGTCCTGGTTGGTCACGGTCACCAGGTGCTCCACCCCATGCTCTCGAAACTCCTCTCTGGCCTTCTCAGCTCTCTGTTGGTGGAACTCTACCGTGTACAGGTGCCCTGTGGGAGCCACTGTCCTGATGAGAGCATGGGAGAGAGATCCGCTGCCTGTACCTAGAAAAGACAAACAACTCATGAAATGCCTTTTGACAGTGCTAAACATTAGAACAAAGGTCTTCTCCATTAGTCCTCCTGCTTGGAACACTTACTCAAAATCCAAATGAACGGAAAACATTGGTTAAATTAGAGAACAGTCCTTCTTTCATAAGGAGAAAAGGACTAAACAACCTAGGAAACAGTCTTCAGAGTCCTCAAAGCATTAATTAAATATCTGGCAAACTGAAGACCTGTCCTGCCTCCCTGGAGTAGAAAAATAATGCCAAGGGTCAGCTATAGCTCTAACAAGTGCCACAAGGGAACACCAGGAAGTAAACGCAACAGGAAAAAGTCAGGGAAAATAACCAGAGTTTTTTCAAAGTGCCAGACTCTTCTAGGGTAAAAAGAACTGAAGGCAATTTTTAACATATTTTCAAAACCTTATAATTAATTAAAACAAAGATGAGATGTAGGCAAGGGTCTGTGCTTGAAAATCCTATTGATACCTCTGAAAAAAAACCAGCCTTCAGGATACAGAGTCTGTTTTACCCAGGTCTCTTATGAGATACTGGCTATACTCCATTCCCGCTGCAATTATCTGAAACTATGGCCTCTTGGCTCCTTGCACTCACACTAACCAAATGATTTGATTTCACAGGTGACGCATACATACACACCTCAGCGAAGTCTACTGAGATCCCCCGTAATTGTATATAAGTACAATTGCCACATACAATCAGGGACGACTAAGACACATATTTTTTCCCTTGCTTTAGTCTGATAATTTAGAAAACTTGTTTTAAATGATCCACTAGCATATTATATAGACGAATGACTAATAACCAACATTTTCACTGAAGAAAACACCCATACACCAATTCACATTGCAAATTACTCACTCAAGTGGCATTTAATGGAATAACCCCACAAACTCAAAACCCCACAGCAACCCCAAATTATCTGTGCTTATTGATTTATGATTTTGTAGTTGGAACACATTTCTCACAAATCTATTTCTGGCTCTCTTCAATGAATGTTCACACTAAATTTCAGGCTGAAGCAAGCTCTTTCAACTAACATATATCTTAAAATTCTTATAAAGCTGAGAACCTGAAGTACAGCAGTGAAAGAGAAAGCTCAGAAACTAGTAGAAAAGAAATTAATTAGGGGACACAGGGGCTGGTACAGCTGCTTAATTGGAGCGATACTTTCCATAACCGTACAGGAAGTCAGAGTTTACTGACAGATCCAAGGTTCTTGCCCTCCAGTCATGTAAGGGGAGAAACATTGTCTTGGCACTGTATTTAACCTGACAGCTCTGAAAGGGCAGTCATTCAGAATACAGGCAGAGTTCAGGACCCAGGTTTGGCACCGGATCAACCACCCACACTGCAGAATCAGCACTGCTCCTCTGCTCCCCTCCGAGAGGGCTATGACCCCAGTGGGCAGACCTGCATCCCCCTCCCAGCTTTAATGGGGAAGATGAGACAGGAGGTGGGACTTACAGATTTTAGCACTGGCCTCAGAGAGCTCCAAGGGAAGAGACAAACTCTGACACACACATTTATTTAAAGTGCAAATCCATGCATTTATGGAATCATGTATAAATATATATATGCCCCAACCCTGGAAGTGTTCAAGGCCATATTGGATGGGGCCTTGAACAACCTGTTCTGGTGGGAGTTCCCCCTGCCGATGGCAAAGGGGTTGGAACTGGATGATCTTTAAGGTTCCTTCCAACCCAAACTCATTCACTGAGAAGGGCAACAAAACCGGTGAAGAGGTTGGAAAACAAGTCTCCTGAGGAGCAGCTGAGGGAACTGGGGTTGTTTAGCCTGGAGAAAAGGAGGCTGAGGGGAGACTTTATCGCTGCATACAACTACCTAAAAGGAGGTTGTAGTGAAATGGGTGTTAGCCTCTTCTCCCAAGTGACAGGTGACAAGAGGGAATGGCCTGAAGTCACATCAGGGGAGCTTCAGGTTAGACATCAGTAAAAATTTCTTCACCAAAATTGTCATCAGGCACGGGAACAGGCTGCGCAGGTAGGTTGTTGAGTCACCATCCCTCGAGGTATTTAAAAGACAAGTAGATGAGGTACACAGGGATAAGGTTTAGTAGTGGACAGGTACAGTTAGACTTGATGATCTCAAAGGTCTTTTCCAACCAAGTGATTCTATGATTCCATAATTCTATCTGGTCAGGGCAGCAGTAGGCTCTAAATGTCAATATAAACTTCTTCCTGGTCAAAAGGAGGGATGGTTGCACAGCAGCCATGTGGTTGTAAAATCTCAATGCTACACGCGCATAACAAAGAAATACCATTTTATCGAATTTTTTTTTAATGAAAACAGCAGGGAACTAGTGTTCACAGGATGCAAAAATGTCTGAAATTCTGCTTTTACATTTCATGACAGAAGGCAGGATTGCACAACCAAGAACTTTTGCACGCTGATGGAATTCAGATAATTTACCACTCAAATGGGTGATGTTGAACATTTTCTGCATCTTTCTCTGCTGATCTGAAGGACTGAACAGAAGGCCTGTCAGCACAGCTGGGCTGTAAGCAGAAGAGAGAGGCAGCTTGTGATGTATCCAGTTTCCTTGTTCATATTCTTCTACATTTTTAAACACTTTCCTTTTAAATCTGCTCTTAAAAGTGCCACAGAAGATACTGTTTGTCCCCTTCCTAGGAAAACCCACTGAGATTTTTTGGCTTATTTTCTGGTTCTCTTTTTAATTCACAAACACTCGAAGCCAAACTCTGAACCGAAATCAGGGTGTTGGAAGTCACCACTGGCATCATACTACAGACAGAGCTTTTGTTAAACAAGGCTGCCAGGAATTATTTATCATTGACTGGTCACGGCAAACACAAGAATAATACACTTGTATCACATTTTAACATATCAAATTCTATCACACTAACATCATTAATTAGAGTATTTCTGAAGATCCTGCCTGCCTTCTCCGTGACAACACCCTCAAAACTGTAGGAAGCAAAACCACAAAGGTTATAAATTACCCACCATTGTAAACTCTCTCCTTGAAGACAGGACAGACTCTGAACCCAGCCCTGTGAAATGATGATGACCCTCAACTCTCATGTGCCTGATAGTTCAGCACACTTGATGTGATGCATGAAGAATGTAAGGGTCTGGCAATACAGTGCAAGTCCATGCTCACCACAAACCCTAAAGCCCAAACACCACTGCCTAAAGAAGGAAGGGTTTCAACCTCATGTTTCCCTGATATTGTAGAAGGGGAAAGGGATGTTTACATTCATCTTCTCCCCCCCAAATCTGCAACATTTAACGTTTGAGTCCTCCCACCATCTGCTGTATTCCTTTTCAAATCCTCTCTATCCTTATTTCAAATTTCTACTAAAAAAAAAAAAAGCAGAATCCAGCAAAATGTGTCTCAAAGCATCTTAGGCATGGTTTTGGAAAAAGTTCTAATTGGGTTTAAGTTTCCTTGGGAAAAGAAAGACATTCTTAGCATGGTACAGAATCAGTCAAGGAAACAGGAAATTGCAAGAAACACTACTGAAACATGAACTAGAATGCTTCCAAACCTGAAATATCACAGCTGAACTACCTGCATATAAACAAATCAAACCCCTGAACACTCAAAATTAACATTTCGTACCAGAAGCAGCAAGTTATGAACTGAGTGGATTTCAATGGATTTCTGTATATGTGCAATGAAATGCCTGTGTTCTAGAAAGCATAAGATAAGACAACTTCTAGAACAAATAGAGTTGATAATTTTTCCATCAGGATGCTTGTCTTTCTGACACCTCACACTATATAGAGCCCTAGAAACTGTCTGCTTTCTTTCACTGGACAATGCCCGTTTAATTAGAGTGTATTAATCCTCAATGGACTCTGAAGAAGAGGTAAAATGATGATAATTCAAACTGTGCTGAAGATGTTCTTAATATCACAGCTGCTGTCCTAGAGCTCACTTAGGTAAGCACTCAGATCATAGCTAATGCCTTTGGAAAATATGAAGCTCTTTTACATTCTGTGACCTTAAACATCTTAGTCAAAAAGCAGACATCTGCCTTGCAGGCATTTAAAGAGATACTGCAAGGTCCCCAATATGCCATACTCAAACATCAAAGCCTAAGGGGAGGCAACCTGCAGGGGATCAGTAAGAAGACTACAAAAATGGTCCATCTCAGTCCAAAGGCAAGAATTAAGATCTTGTGTTAAAACCATGAGTTAAGTGGCTAATGGTCCTGCAGACGATGCAGTATCCTTCCCTTCTTCTAGGGCTCAAGCACACTCCACTCTTCTTTGATACATCTTTGCTCAGTGGAGTGCTTCTGCCCTCTCCTACAACAAGGAAAACACTGCAGTTTTAGGATTTCAATCCTAACAAGTGGCCTCCTAGACAAAACACTTTAGCTCAGCAATCGTTGATATTTCCTTCTGGTTAGTAAGCAAGAAAGAATTGCCCAGATGCATCCCCCCATCATTCTCATGACCTCAAACAGATCTCTTCCTCTTACTCTCTGCTTATGCAAGTGACAGGTTTTCCACAGAGAAGCCACCTCAGTAATCTGAGACAATGCGCATGTTAAGCTCATTTCTCACCTTTTCAGAGCTGCCCTGAGCAACATCTGAGCTGTTCAATAATAACACATGGTATTTCACCAGAGGATAGATACACATCTGAACACCAGTGTGAGTGTTACCACAGCATCTAGCATAGCACTTGGCTGATAGCAGAATAAGAGTATATTTTTATACTGTTCTCTGTTTAGTCTGGTTTTCTTACTGCAAAGGATATTTCTCTAATGTTCTGGAATCTCACCTATGCTATAAACATAACTGATCTGATTCTGTGCTCCACTACATTTCTTCACTGCAGGCTACTGCTTGGCTTGCCTTCCCTAAAATTTCTCCTTATGAGTGGTGCTTCTCAAAAAAAAAGGAACTACAAATTGTGATTTAGGATCTATAGTTGTTTACAGCTCTACATAAGCAAAAGCATTTTGGAGTAAAGCTGAAGAAGTTAAGTGCTTCATATAGTGCTAATATAGGTTCATATTGCTTGAAAATAGGAAAAATTAAAAGTATGCAAAGTATGACTTAATACTGACTGGATCAACACAACATTTTCATAGAACTCAAGTTTCTGCTGAAAAATTTGGCTACCTAAGATATTCTAAAATGAGTAAACACAACAAAGCAGTGACAGTGTTGCTGTATTTGTCTCCTAGCTACGCTGCTTAGACCTAGCAAATAAGACGACAAGTCATGAAGCAGCCATGAGAACGGAAAGAGCCTCAAAACCAAAGGAAAGTTAATCTTGAGACGGAGCTTAGAACTCCACAGCTAATATCTGCCAAGAAACATTGAACAGAGCAAGACTGCTCACTCTGCATGACAAGTTTACGTAACAGGAGAATCATTAATAATTTTCAGCAAATACATGGAGAGATATTAAGCCTCTGATTAAAACTAACACAAAGATCTTACTGTGAAGACAGCCAAGGGCACAAATTGTGGTGGCAAAGGTGAAACACAGCAAGATCAGGAACAGAGCAATGGAGGAGAAGAGGGGGAGGAGACGGCAGCTGAAAGAGGGAACAGTACATCAGGAAGTTCCCTTTACAGGAGATTAGCTTTCTCCTGCCTATCTGTTGTGGCCACCATATCAAAACAGGCATTTTAGGCAGCAGGCTAGAGGTCAGAGAGGGTCACTGCTCACTTGACCAGACTGAAGAGTTGGGGTAGGATTGTGGGTAAGTTCTCAAGGCTGGCACTGCCTACAAAAGGAATGGAAGACTGAAAAGAATTCTCCCTTAGAGAATCAAGAGTCAGAGTTGTTCAGAGACAGACCTTCTGCAGAACGGACATAATATCATTAAGATCAGAGCTGCATGGGAAATATGCATGGTGGTCAAGTGAAGTGATAAGATGAAAGCAAATCTAGAAAGTCTAGAAATAGTCACTTTAGGATATGAACAGCACTCCTCATCAGCTTCAGGTCAGCCACAAGTCTCAATATATTAGAGCGATGTCTCATGTGGCCACAGCTTTGTTTCAGTTCTTTGGTACACTAAGGGAATTCTATGCTCTCTGAGGATTGTATTGATGAGGTCTTTCTTGCACTTCAAAAGGGGCTATACAAGGATTGAATTTTTCAGTTCTTCTCTCACTCTAACCTGAACAGCTGCTAAGAGATAGATAAAGATGGTAGATAGACAAAGAGGTAGATAAAGGAGACGTTAGAAAACAGGGACTTAATTAGAACGAGCACATTCAAAGATCGAATTAATACTTACAAACCTTGGCCTGTACTTTACACTAAACGCAGAGCTGCAAACTGTTTACATATAATTTTGTCATGAAAACAGTAAAGACATGAGCAGTATTTACCAAAAACTCTACAAGCACTTCAGAAGAGTCATAAGCATACAGCTGACTTGCTTATTGTGGGCCTCCACAATAAACTATTAATCATTTAGTAAGCATCCATTAATCATTAAGTCCTCATTATTTTTTTATGAGTGTACTCTTAACAAAATCTATACCCAGGCTGTGAGTTTCAAAATTTCATAATTGTTTTTGAGAAGCTGGCCAGAAGCTCTAGTTACTCCTCTACAGAGGAACCATGAGGACCTAGAATACTGTTCTTAGTCTTCAGAAATCCAGTCTGTGGGCTCAGAAACTCATTGCTGTGTGGCAATGAACAGCTTTTAGAAATTTTTCATTTGAGATTTAGCTGAAAGGGAAAAAAAAAAACAATTAACATTTTTGCCCATGTGAGTCTGATTTTGCTGAATGTTGAAGGATCACTGGGATGGTGGTAAGAACACTCTTGACTAAATTACATTTTGTCTAAACACAATGCTCCATCAAAGCCAAAATATTTCTGAGATTTATCAGATTAAATGAGGTTTCCCTGAGTAATTCTGAGGGTTAGGACGGACACCTGTTTAGGTCTCGCTTGGGAGAGAGGAAAAGAAAAAAAACCACTAGAAATGTGGGGACTGGAAAATAAAAAAAAAGATTGCACATACTTTTGTTTGGAAAAAATATCTCAAAGGTTTCATATTAATTCAAATGTAGTATAGAAATGAATGTAAAAACCTCAAAATCTGTTGTAAGAGAGCTGTTATATTACAGGCAGCTCTAATCACCGGACTGAAAATAGCCTTGCCTTGAAAGTTGCCATCAAGATTAGTTTTGGAGACTGTGGTGACACAAAAAAAAATTACAGCTTATTCCTTTCTCTACACTGTTGCTGCACATGCAATGAACGCAAATGGGATCAGAGTTACCTGAGGAGAATTAAAGTTTCACACTACCAGGCCACCCACAGCAGGTATTTTAGCAGCTATCTCAAGTATCCTTTAATTCTGGGAAGATCAGGCTGTTGAAGACTGTTGCAGAGCAGGGAATTCCTCAGATCAGGGACCAACGTTTTCAACAAAACTCAGCTCCAATAATGGCACTAACGTTTTTTAAACCTCAGCATATCTTTATAAATCAGAAATTAGCAGAAGACAGGAAAAGGATCATGTTCCTACACCTCCATCACGAAACATCAGCCAAATGCTGTCTTCTCTTATAGCCTTGATAGAGTATGCTTGGATTGTTTTAATTATGCATGCACAGATGAAAAGCTTGCTCTTTATGTATTTATTAAAGATGATTAAAAATAGCAAAAACTACATTAACATGTTTATACCATTTTGACAAATCATGACTAATCAATTTATACTGCATAATTCAAGTGATATAAAATCAAGCCTCTGCTTATTCTACTGAATTTTTCTGAGTACACACAAAAGATCATTAACACTCTTATTTACAGCGTCACAGCATGACACAGAGGTTATTTAATCTTGCTTTATTGATCCTTTCTCCATATATTTGTGGAGACTAATTCACAATTCTGCTTGCTTACACTGGGTACATGCAGGACGCTCTTCCACAGTCTAATTAGGAAGACGAGAGGAAAAGAGCCTGGCATCTTTACAGGGCCTGCTTTGCTAGCTCATACAGCAACTATGGACACCAGTTCAATTTCAAATTATAAAAAAGACAGACCTCCATGCTAATTAATGGTCAAAATACATTTAAACCCAGCACCAGTAGGAAGCAGACTCAAATGTCACTACTAGACTAGATTTCCTGTCTTGTTCCTATTAATCGTCATCACGCTGGTTCCATCTAGGTCAGACAAGTTTAATCTAGAACTAATGATTTTGGATCAGTGAATACTGTCTGATTTAGGATGGCACCAAAGTAGGTTACATCATCACACTGGAGGCTCCAGTTGTCAATATCTGTAAAATTTTTAATCCACATCACTACTTCTGTTGGTCAGTTGGAAGAAAACCTGCAGTAAGATCTCATGTCAAGGTTAACCAGATGAATTTGACGCAATTCTCTTTCTTTCTTCACGAACAGAGAATCTGGCAGGCAATACAAGCACAACTACAGCAGTAAAACTGTTCACTTTTCCTGGAAAGCTGAACTTAAGATATTATGACAGCATAGGCATTAAAATAAACCTAGGGAGAGTTTCCCATTAGAAAAAAGGTTTGTGGCTTTTGACTCATAACATCTTTTGGAATCTGGACAGGTTACCCCTCAGGAGTTTCCGTTTCTTAGCTGTTTAGATAAATGACCTTTTAAACGTTTTCATCCTCTCTAGGTACCTCTTTTACTGAAAACATTTCATGTGCAGCTCTCTACTCCAACATTCACCTATTCCAAGCGAGGCAGGACAAGAAGCAATTCAAATCCCCCCCTTCTGAATAATTAGCTGTGTTTATTTTTCCCATCCTGTCTAAACACAGAAGGGAGGGGAAGAAGGGAAGAGACACCCAGTGAACAATACTGTTGTTTCCCATGACAACCCTAAAAATGCCTGATTGTCCTACAAACCAAATTATACACTCATCTCATAGGACCCAGTCATTTTAGCAGTACCGGAGAATTTTGCATACGGCTCTGCCTGTTCCAAGGGCTGCTGTACAGCAACCAGCTCCATATTCCACCCATTTCTTGATGATTGCAACTGGATGCTGACCTAAGTGGTGCTACGGTTGTGTCAAAAAGTGGTCATAATGCCTGAAAAGCTGCCCAAAATGATGCTTGGGTGGGAATAGGAAATGTTAAATGCAAGAAAATACAGTGCAGCATGAGCTCACGATGCTGATGGTTTGCCATAGCTGTGCTTAAGAGGGAAGTTCATGAAACTGCTTCATAAAAAGACTCAAAGAAAACAGCTAGAAAAAAAAGCAAGGACGAACTACCTCAGTTCATACTTTTCCAAAGTACAGAGACGGAATCAAATCAAGCAAGCCTCCTACTACCTGCAGTAATAAAGTCATGAAGGCATTATTATAAACTGCATCTAACAAAGAAAATATCTATTAATATAAGATTTCACTCCTTATTTGCAAATTCAGCAAAATGATGGAAGCTGTGATAAATTAAGCCAAGTTTAGAAACAAAACACAGCCCTGTGATGAACACATCACCCACTGCATTATATAGCTACAGCAATTTTTCAGACAGTTGCAGTGTGCTAGAAACAGATCACATTTTCCAAGAAAAAGAGGAAATATATGTACTTTAATGGTACCACAACATATAAATACTGCCCATTTATTTTCCTTACTAGTTCCACATCCTATCACCAGGGTCTCTTTCACTGGGTTATCTCAACTATGTTCTCTGAAACCACAAATTCAAAGCCTGACTTTTTATTCAAATCAGGTATTTGCAAATATTTTTAAAGTGTAATATGTAGCAACAGTTTCAGAAAAGAGAAAGAAAAATGTATATTTATTTTAATAAGATTAATTAATCAAACGTGTACTCAAAGGTATTCTGGTACACGAGGCCAATGTACTGAAGCAAAATTACTTGTTCAAGAGCAGCTGATTAACACATGCAAATGAAACAGCACTACTCAAAGTGCAGGCTGGGAAAATTATCAGAATGAAAAAAAGAGACGTTTGCAAAATGCAAAAAGAAACTTGTTTTTTTCATGAAAGTATTGGTGTTAGTTCTTAATAAAGGAATTCAACATATTAATTATTACCTGATTCGCATACTATGGAGCCTGGTTTCAGCTCTAACATCATGGTGATAATGGAGATGTCAGTGGAATACAGAATCTGCGTCCTATGTGGAAGATTCATGGTCCACAGTTCTGGAGTTGGATGAAGAATATATACCCATCCTCCTTTACTGCAGGTCACTCTGGAGCCATACTTCTTCCCTATGAGGTCTGTGGAATGCCTGATGACCCCGTACTTAGTCTGAGTTACAGTGCCATGCTGGACTTTCACAGGAAACATGGATTCGTGGCCCAAGAACACAATAGCTGTGTCACCATCCTTTATTGTATCTCCATATTCAACAAAACTCATTGTGACAGTCTTGTAGTTGGCTGGTGGTTGTCACCTAGAAGAGAATAAATATGTCAAGAGAGTCTTGAAGGATCATGATGGAGCTGAAAGTACAGACATAAAAACAAGTAACTTTATTTTCCCCAATACAAAACAAAAGCATACTGTGCAAATAAGATGTTAGCAAGAGAACTCTGTGACATTCAGGGACCTACCCCTGCTGCTCTTTTGATCCAATTAAATCAATGGAAAGATCCCATAGACTTGAATATAACCAGTATATTTCACACTTTATAGTGTATTTTAAAGAAAAATTAGCCAATATAATTTACTCAGCCTGTTCCACAATACTACTAAGAAACTTGAAAGGTAACATGAGTTTCAGCACTCTGTTCAATTCCAGTTCAGAAACTGAGTATGTCATTAAGTAGTAATTTTTATTTCCATCTGCTGGCAACATTAGACAATTGTTACTTGCCTGGACATCAACCAGGAGTTATTAGGACCACTAACAAAAGTTTACTTGACCAAAAGAAGGTTTAGAGATCAGATAAACGTAGTAACTGATTAATTTATGCAAAAATTTTACTAACTACAAGTTGAATTGAACATTGTGGCCTTTAATTTGCCATTGAGGGTGCAAAGTACTTGTCACGGAAACGATCTGTGCTGCAAGTAAATGTAAACAACCATTTGCAAACTAATGCAAACATTGTGTTACTTCAGCCCCATGGTCTCAAGGGATGTTTAGAGAATAACAGTTATATTTTTTATAACCTAGAAATGAGAAGGCAGCTTAAAATGAAACCTGGTATTGCCTTTCAGATAAGGCAGGTAACCATCTAAGCTGCAGGATGATCAGTTTGTGGAAGGAATTGTTGAATGAAGCAATGGTGATTCCAAAGTTAGAAACTAAAGCCTAAGACAGAAAGCTTTCAAAGTCAGATTTCTGGTACTCCTTCCACAAGAGAATTAAAAGTAGCATTACTTTTAGTTTCAGTATAATGACTTGACTCGAGCACTTTCGAACGTGTAACAGTTTGGTCCTACTTGACAGTTTTCATTAAAAACTTTTAGGTCTCAAATTCTATTCTGTTTTTGTTGACCAAAACTCATTGTAGTTCAATTTGCTGTTAAGCAGACAGATTTATAGTTTTTCTACTGCAGTCACAGAGACTGATGGGAAGATATGCTTGTGGCCAAAACTTCCAAAGCTTATGACATGCCTATTGCATAAGGTATTCAGATACCAAAACAGAATAGGCCTGTCTGGGCAGTGAAACAGTAAAGGCATCACATTAATTCAGAAGTGTATACATACTCAACTTTGTGAGACAGTACAAATGCTTAACTATGTTTTTTAGCTTGCTTCTTCTGATTATATTTATGTTCTTAATCCCTCACAAATGGCACTAGCAGTTTTCATTCTAGATGCTATTAATGCAACATAGCTTTCAGTTGTTAGAACAGTACCATTGGAAAGAAACCTGACTGTAATCCATTTATTTCACTGTATTTACACTGTAGTTACACATACATGGAAAACCAATGTTCCTGCAGCACATCTGCAGAGACATGGAAAGAATTATTCTCTGTTTGATCTCACAAACCACCTTCTTTGCCTTCCTTTGAACCACGGGTCTTACCACAACTAAATTGCACAGCAACGCATGCCGATATCCCAGTGACAGATCTCTTGGGCTCAGATCTCATCTGTCACTAGGGGTCTATGAGGAGTTTTGGTAGTTTCTCTGCCCCACCCTACGGCAAGGAACAGAATGATCTAGAAATACTCATTTTAAATAAATTTTCACTCCCTACCAATGCAGGGCTGCTGCATTGTTGTTACCTCAGTCTCCTTTACTCTCTGGGCAGCACAGAGATGTCTTGGGTGAATATTACTTTTGCTACATGGTGCCGTGGAGCTGGAATGGGAGGTGAGGCAGTGGCTTGTGGCAAGAGGTTAGGACTTTTCTGTGGGCTATCTTCAATTTTTCATTCCCCATGACTGCAGCACCTCAAGTCAGCAACCTGGGTGTTCCCTCGCAAATCAAACCTCCCCAGATGGAGCCCTCAGCACAGCAAGGACATGGAGCTGTTAGAGCAGGTCCAGAGGAGGGACACAAAAACCATTCACAGGCTGGAGCACCTCTCCTGTGAGCACAGACTGAGAGCTGGGGTTGTTCATCCTGGAGAAGGCTCCAGAAAGATGGGGACAGGCTTCTTCACAATGCCTGTTGTGATAGGGCAAGGAGTAATGGTCTTTAACCGCTGGAACATAGCCAGAGGAGGCTACAAAGATGATCTGAGTGCCTGGAGCACCTCCCATATGAGGACAGGCTGAGAGAGTTGGGCTTGGTCAGCCTGGAGAAGAGAAGGCTCTGGGGAGACCTTATAGCAACCTTCCAGTGCCTGAAGGGACTGCAGGAAAGCTGGGGAGGGACTTCTACAAAGGTCTGTAGTGGTAGGATGAGGGGCAATGGATATAAACTGAAGAGGGGCAGACTCGGGGTAGACATAAGGAGGATTTTCTTCACTATGAGGGTGCTGAGACACTGGCACAGGTTGTCCAAGGAATGTGGCTGCCCCATCCCTGGGGGTGTTCAGGCCAGGTTGGATGGGGCCTTGGGCAGCCTGATCTGGTGGGAGATGTCCCTGCCCATGGCAGGAGGGTTGGAACTGGATGGGCTTTACGGTCCCTTCCAACCCAAACCATCGTATCATTCTATTTTACGGTCCTGCGCTCCCTCCCCCAGCCGCTGTCCCGGCAGCCCCGGGTCCCGCCGCGGCCACACGAGGCAGCCCCGATCCGCCCTCCCCCACTCCCCCGGTACCTGCGGCCGCCGGGCCTCGCGCCGCGCCCGTCGCAGCCGTGACGCGCCCGCCCCCGCCCCTCCGCCCCACCAACCCGCTCAGCGCCCCCGCCCCGCAGCGCTTCAGCCCCGCCGTTCGCGCCGCCCCTCGCCTCAGCCCTCCAGCCCCTACGTTGCAGCCCCAGCTCCTCCACTAGCCCTTCAGTTCCCTCAGCTTCAGCTCCACCTCCCTCCGCCCCAGCTCCCTCAGCCCTCTAGTTCCAGGCCCAGAGCTCCAGCTCCAGCCCCTCAGCCCCAGCTTCAGCCTCTCAGCTCCAGCCCCCCCAGGCCCTCAGCCCCAGCTCCAGACCCACAGCCCCTCAGTTCCCTCCACCCAGCTCCCCAGCTTCAGCCCCTCCGACCCTACTCCCTCCGCTCCCTCTGTCCGAGCCCCTCCTACCCAAGCCCTTGGCTCCAGCCCTTCCGCCCCTGCTCCCTCTGCTCAGCCCCAGCTCCATCCCCTCCAGCTGTGTCCTTTACACCTTCGTTGGCTGCTCTTGCACAGGAGACGGGAAGGAGGGAAGAATGAGAGTTGTTCACCTCCAGCGCTCCTTTGTCTTTAGGCATCCCTGGGCGAGGACATGCGCCCAGGGCCCCTCCGATCCCCCATCCCAGCCCTGCCACAGCCCCCCAAGGATGGGACGGGTGCCTATGGGTGATGGGTTACCAAAGGGGACCTATCCCAGCAGGAATTTGTGTTTTCCCATCTAGGATGTGGAGCCCCTTTTCTCCAGGGAATGGCTCAGCCTTTGCTCCGTCGCCCACAGCAATGAGCTTCCAGAAAGTTCTGCCTGCATCCCCTAGGGAAACATGGCTCAACCTGACCGGCCTTGAGGGGTTCGTAAAGCCGTGGGAGAAAACAGAATGCGGTCTCAGAAGGAGCATGATAATTCTCTAAACCCCAAACAGCACAGTGCCAACTCCCATCATATCTCGTGTTGAGGACTCGAGTGATGCCTCGGTGGCACAGGGATGGAGGGGAGCATCACCTCATCTTCTGCAGAGGTGTGAGGGCACAGCAGGGCACGCATAAACCGTCCTGGACATGTAGGTAACATCCTGGCTCCATCAGATACTGCTCTGCACTGTGCTGCGTTCACCAGTGACCTGTAATGCACAATAATGGAGAAAAAGTCATCCACACTGGGGATGCAGTAATGGAGAGCTGTTTAGATGACAATTTATGATTTATTTTGTACTGAATGTGATTGCACCTAGTATAAGGGAATTTTTGTCCATTGCCATCAGTGAGAACGTGTTTTCTGTTATGCTATTGAGGTGCCCCTAGCATAATTGCAGCAGTCTTTGTTATTTAGTTATGAAACTCTCCTCCATCTAATCTAAACATAATGTATGCGATTCCAGAGGTTTCTTAAACTGCTAACTCCTACTCAGCTGTTTTTCTGACTGGCAGTCATGGCTCTACTGTGCCTTTAGATTTGCACTTACCTTGGGTTTTTTCCTGTCATTTTTAGTGCCATTGGTTATCTTTGTCATTGTTCATGTTCTTACAGACTTCCTTTTCCACGATGAACTGCTATTCAGATCACTACGGGCCTGGCTGCAAGATCAAGATGCTTGGCAACTTCTAGTTTCTACAGGCGTTTAGCTCACTGGAAATGATCAGTACATTTCAACAGACTGCCTAAGCAGTGTGAGAAAATGCTCTGAGGATAATAACTAGGCAAATACATTTTAAGCAATAAATGTAAATGGGAAGAGAGGTTTCATTTGGGAAGTTTAGCAGATGCATCTATAACCAGTTCCTTTAATCTGCTCATACATGAGTGTTATGTTACATTTTCAGGTGCTGTTCAGTTGTCAGTTAGGAATTGGAAACAACTCAGTTGTATGTAGCAAACCACTTTTCTCTTGCTATTTCTAAATTTGGAATATTCTAGATTTTCAAGAAGATGTTTATCCCCTAATTTTTCAGGTTCATCTTACGCTCATGTGAGTGATTTCAGAACACACGTTCAGTAGCTAACACCCATCTCCTCTTGCATTTGTACACTGCACAACATTTATAATTAAGCCTCTTAGGAAGTCAGCTGCATGGCCCATGATTAACTTCCCTTAATTCTTCATGGCTAAAGCCCAGTGCAGAGATCTCCAGAGTAATCATCTCACCTTTCTATCCTGAGCTGCAGAACAGCAACATAGCGTGTAAGTCAATATGCACTAAGATACCATCCCAGCATGGAAAGGAAGTATTGGTGCTTTTAGCGCAGTCTAACAGGCCATTCAGGCTTATCCAAAGAAAGCATTCTCTCAGCAGATGAGCTAGATAAAATGGTTGATCAGAGGCTGTTGACACACAGCATAGCATCTGTAATTAAGTCACTAGGGAAGCTGCGCTGGGATGCTGTAACAAAGGTAGGATCCAATTTGTACACAGCTTTCAACAAATCTTGCAATGCTGCCTGAGTAAAGCACAGTGCGGTAACAGCCATTTCTAAGTTACTGCATGCCAGGAATTTGTCAAACAGTGGTGAGGGGAAGAGGGTAGAGGGTACCCTGTCGATTAAACATGTAAATCTGATGTATGTTGATTGTTTTGCACCTGTGACTCTCTTTCCATGTCTTCTTTTCAGACAAAAGCTTTATGAAGGGGAGGTGTCTATACCAGAAGTGCTACAGTGAATGGCACATTAGGACTACTACCGCCTTATAATAATGACTGGTATTCCCTGTTCTGCAAGACTGGGAGGGAAAGAGCATGTCCAATGAACAGAAACGGATCCTTTGATTTTGGTTCTTGAGGTGACCTTGGCTGCAGCACATTTATAGCATTGAACAGTTGATTGTTTCTCTGTTCGTGTAGTAATAGATTGTGGAATAAGACAAAAGGAGCCTTCAGTACCTACCCTGATATTTATTTTATTTATTTTTTTAAGAGAAGCACTGCAAAAAAGGGGTGTAAGAAATTGTTCCTAGTTTTATTTATTTTGTTCTAAATAGATAATAAAACCTGAGCAATTCACATTAAAAAATCACAATCAGAACTATCTTTGCAGCTGAAGTAATACTCCAAAGTTACATTTATTTTGAGAACTCTGGGTATGATTTTACACTTATATTCATGTAATACTTGCTGAACAATGGCGTTATTTGCAATTTACAGTATTCTGAAGCCTGAGCCTTCTGTGAAGCTAGTAAAAAGTAGGGGAAGATGTTGTGAGGTCAAAAAGGCAGAGGAGACCTGGAGAGAGGATTTGTTCTTTGATCCAGGAGACAAGAGACTAGGTTTACACGGGTGCTGAGACCTTGGCTTCTGCTGGAGATCTGTGTACTCAGCATCTCAGTCTATCAGACCTGGAATAACTCAGAAATCTGGCTGGCAGCCAAACACAACACATTTTTCTTTGAAGCAGACCATGGCTTTTATTTTGTAATTATTTCCTCTATATGTATATCATTATTTTTAAATCCCAGGCAGTTTGGTAGTGCGCATGTGCTTCCCGTTGTCAGAGTAAGGGTACTGGTTGTGGTACTGAAAGAGCCATGGTGGGGAAAAATTCCAGCTGATGGCTCCTGAAATTATAAACTCACATTGGAGGAAGGAACTACAACTCAGATCTGCTTTTACATGGGTAGATACATGCTCTGTTTGGATAGCATGATAAATGTGGATTCTGCTGTGAGAAATACATGTCAGAGGAAGGTAAAGAAAGTATCACGTGAAGGTGAAAGTCAGATCACATTAGTCCCTGCCTATGAAGCAGGGTTGGAACTGGGTGATTTTTAAGGTCCCTTACAACCCAAACCATTCTATGGTTCTACATTATTTCTGCCAACAGTGAGATTCTCAGCGGCATCTTAACTTTCGGACCTGCTTGTGTTCTTACAAAAAGACCAATGGAAGTCACTTTTCTCATGAATTTCAGGTGAGAACTAAATTATACAAGGAGCCCACAGTGTTGCAGGCACTGGGGCAAAGCACAGGGCCTTTCTCCTGTGGAATCCACAGTTACTGCCTAGCCAGCTTGGTCTGATTTGTCACTTGTGTCATAGAATCATAGAACAACCAGGTTGGGAGAGACCCACTGGATCATCGAGTCCAACCATTCCCATCAATCACTAAACCATGTCCCTCAGCAGCTCATCCATCCATCCCTTAAACACTACCAGAGAAGGTGAATCAACCACCTCCCTGGGTAGCCTGTTCCAATGCCCAGTGACCCTTTCCATGAAAATTTTTTTCCTGATATCAAGCCTAAACCTCACCTGGTGGAGCTTGAGGCCATTCCCTCTTGTCCTGTCTTCTGTCACTTGGGAGAAGAGGCCAGCTCCCTCCTCTCTACAACCTCCCCTCAGGTAGCTGAAGAAAGCAATGAAGTCTCCCTACAGCCTCCCCTTCTCCAGGCTAAACAACCCCAGTTCTCTCAGCTGCTCCTCATAGGGCCTCTTCTCCAGCCCCTTCACCAGCTTTGTTGCTCTTCTCTGGACTCACTCCAGAGCCTCAACATCCTTCTTGTGGTGAGGGGCCCAGAACTGAACACAGGATTCGAGGTGCAGTCTCACCAGTGCTGAGTAGAGAGAGAATAACCTCCCTGGACCTGCTGGTCACACCGTTTCTGATACAAGCCAGGATGCCATTGGCCTTCTTGGCCACCTGGGCCACTGCTGGCTCATGTTCAGTCAGCTGTCAACCAACACCCCCAGGTCCCTCTCCTCCAGGCTGCTTTCTAGGCAGACTTCTCGTAGTCTGTAGCTGCTCAGGGTTGTTCCACTAGGGTGGAATCGAGTCCAACCATTCCTATCTGTCACCAAACCATGTCCCTGAGCACCCCGTCTACTCATCTTTTAAACGCCCGCAGGGAAGGTGACTCAACCACCTCCCTGGGTAGCCTGTGCCAGTGTCCGATGACCCTATTTGTGACATTTTTTTCCTGATGTCCAGCCTGAACCTCAGCAGAGCTTGAGGCCCTTCCCCGGTGCCCTGTCCCTTGGGAGAAGCGCTCAGCTCCCTCCGTGCCTTTCGCTTTCGCCCCCGCCGCGGGGTCACCGCGGGGTCACGCCCGGCCCGGGACCCCGCGCGCGACCCCACGCCGAGCAAGATGGCGTCGAGCCCGCGCTCGGCCGGCGGCGGAGGGCGCTGGCCCCGCCCCGCGGCCCCTCGCCCAGTGGAATGAATGGGCTATAAATAGCGGCCAATGGCGGGGCGCGCGCGCTCGGTATAAAAGCGGCGAGGCGGCAGCTTAGCGGCTCCAGTCCGGGCAGGGCGGCGGCGCGAGAAGGGCCGAGGCGGAGCGCGCGGTGAGTGCGGGGCGGCGGCTCGCATTGTGAGGGGTCTCTTAAGGGGGTATATGTGTATATGTTTATATTTCTTTCTTTCTATTTTTTGCGTGGGGTGTAGCCGCTCGCGCTGAGGGAAAGAGGGAGGGGAGCGGGGGGCTCGGCGCAGGTGCGCACTCAGCCCTCCCTAAAACCAGATTAACCCGGTATTTAGCAGGGTAGTTACATATGCTCGCCCCAGCCGGGTCCCCTCCCCGGGGGAGGTGTCTGTGGGCTAATGGCTCGCCGGCTGCTCCCCAGCGCTCCCGGCTCTTCCCAAGCCCTTCGCAGCATCGCGGGGCGGTGCCGCTCACCTGCCGTCCGGACCCAGCCCTCTCCTGCCCTCTCCCTGCCTTCCCAACCACCACACCTCTCCGCCTGGCTTCTTCTTTCCCCCTCCCCGACGCCACCAGCTCTCCCTCTGGCTTCTCCTTCTCCCGCTTCCATACTCGCCCACTGGCTTTTCCTTTCCCAGGGGAGGTTCAGGCTCGACGTAAGGAAAAAAGAATTCACTGAAAGGGGCATTAGACACTGGAGCGGTCTGCCCAGGGAGGTGGTTGACCCTCCTTCCCTGGAGGTGTTTAAGGTGCGGGTGGATGAGGTACTGAGGGGCATGGTTTAGAGATTGGTGGGAATGGTTGGACTCGATGATCCGGTGGGTCTCTTCCAACCTGGTGGTTCTCTGTCCCCAACTCCCCCAGTTCGTCCTCTGGCTTCTCCTTCTCCCCTTTCTCAATCCCCCAGCTCGCGCTCTGGTTTCTCCTCCCCCTGCTCCAGCTCGCCCCCTGGCTTCTCCTCTGTTCCCTCCCCCCCCAGCCTCGGTCGAGTCCCTAGCTCGCAGCTTGCCCTCTGGCCCTCGTAGTAAGCCCCCTGACCTCCCACCCACGGGGCCCACCAGGTGCTGCTATTGCCCTGCACCCTTGGGCACATCCCCTCTCCCGACGATGCTCAAGGACGAGGCTGGTTGGAGGTGAACGGCTCTTTTATTCTTCCCTCCTTCCTGGCTCTTGGGGAAGAGCAGCCAACAAAGGTATGAAGGGCACGGGTGGAGCCGCAGCCAAGGTGACCTTGCCCGGGCTCTCTCCCCCGCGGCAGTGCGGATGCCCCAGGCCCTCTGTGATGGGCGTCCCCTCTCTCTCCCCTAGTGACTGCTGTAGGGACAGCCATGCCCTTCTCAAACAGCCACAACCTCCTGAAGATGAAGTACTCTGCTGATGATGAGTTCCCCGACTTGAGCCTTCACAACAATCACATGGCCAAGGTGCTGACCCCGGACTTATACAAGAAGTTGAGGGATAAACAGACCGCCAGTGGATTTACCCTGGATGATGTCATCCAGACTGGGGTTGACAACCCAGGTAACGACTGGGAACTGTTAGATCTGCGTAATGATCTGTTCTCCCTCCTTACTGGAAGTGCTTCTTGACCACAAGACCCAAGGCTCTTGAGCTGTTATAAAACGTTGAGAGGTGGCTATGAGTGCATGGCAGTGTTAAAGGAGGCCTTGTTCCATCAAGCCATGTTCCCTGTTGTGATCCGACATATCCATTCCCAGTTACACTTGAATTATGTAACTGCTCTGCTAAATACTTTCAATCTGCACAAAAAAAAAAAACCAACCCTAAAGGGAGCGCATTCTAATTATAACACAACTAGGGGGGAAAAAAAAATTGTGGGCTTACATGGCAATTCCAAACTGGTTATGTGATGTTCTCTAGCACTTCTATGAGAAAGGGGGAGCAGATGTCTTTGCATGTTAACATTACAGTGTTTATTTTTACTCTAGCAATATCAAAATGGCCCAACTAAATAATCAGAGACTGTCTCCCGAGGAGGAGTACCCGGACCTGAGCACCCACAACAACCACATGGCCAAAGTTCTAACCCTGGATTTGTACAAGAAACTGAGAGACAGAGTCACGCCCAGTGGCTTCACCCTGGATGATGTCATTCAGACTGGGGTTGATAATCCTGGTAAAATGTGTTGAGAATATTCTGTGCGAACCAGCTGGAGTAACTGGTGCTTTTGAATATGATGACTTAAAACTAGTCTTGTGTATTTATGAGCAGAAATGCAGCTCTGCCTGTAGCAGAAGGAACAGAAAGCAAAGCATGCTTGCTTACAGCAAAGCATGATTGCTTAGATGTAAAGATCTATCTGGTGGTCTCAACTGACTGCTGAAAATAGATGTGCTGTGCATATTTGTCCTAAACAGAGCTTGGCAAATGGGTGGTTTAATGGCAACAGCTATTTCCATAGTGCTGTGTTTGACTAATTGGATGAAGAATGAAATGTAGGGTCTCTCCAAATGTTTTCTATATAAGAATGCATTTCTAAGTGACTAAAACTGCCACTAAAGAAGTTGCCTGTTTAGGGCTGCACTGGAGAACAGCCAAACATCACCCAAACTTAGCTCTTCTGACTTTATTACCACTCCAGGCCATCCCTTCATAATGACAGTAGGATGTGTAGCTGGTGATGAAGAATGCTATGACGTGTTTAAGGAACTCTTTGATCCAGTTATTGAAGACAGACACGGTGGCTACAAACCAACCGATCAGCACAAGACTGACTTGAACCCTGACAACCTGCAGGTATAAACTTCTGATGAATTACTGGTATTGCCAGTCCAAGGACTGGGTAAAGTTGTTGGCAGCTGCCTAAAACGATTACTCAGGTTCTGTCCCCTCGCTTTGACCCAGCACAGACCCAGAGGCTGTGTCCAGTGCTGTCAAACTTAAGAGGCTGCTGCAGGATGTCACTGGAGGGTAGAATGAGCCAGCTGGTGTGCAGCAGGAGCTCGCTTCATGTGCTGCTGCAGCACGGGTTGTGCCAAATGTGTATTTCTGTGAACTGTAGTAGTTGAGGTAAACAATGCTGTCTTAGGAATTGAGGACTATCATAAAACTTCACAGAATCACAGAACAACCAGGTTGGAAGGGGCCCATTGGATCTTCTAGTCCAACCATTCCTATCTAACACTAAACCAAGTCCCTCAATACCTCATCCACTCGTGCCTTAAACACCTCCAGGGAAGGTGAACCAACCACCTCCCTGGGCAGCCTATTCCAATGCCCAATGACCCTCTGTGTGAAAAACCTCCTCCTAATCTCCAGCCTAAATCTCCCCTGGCGGAGCTTGAGGCCATTCCCTCTTGTCCTGTCCCCTGTCACTTGGGAGAAGAGGCCACCTCCCTCCTCTCTACAACCTCCTTTCAGGTACTTGTAGAGAATGAGGTCTCCTCTCAGCCTCCTCTTCTCCAGGCTAAACAACCCCAGCTCTCTCAGCCGCTCCTCATAGGGTCTGTTCTCCAACCCCTTCACCAGCCTCATTGCTCTTCTCTGGACTCGCCTCAACATCCTTCTTGTGCTGAGGGGCCCAGAACTGGACACAATATTCAAGGAGCGGCCTCACCAGTGCTGAATACAGAGAGAGAATCACCTCCCTGGACCTGCTGGTCACACCGTTTCTGATACAAGCCAAGATGCCATTGGCCTTCTTGGCCACCTGGGCACACTGCTATCTCATGTTCAGTCGGCTGTCGACCAACACCCCCAGGTCCCTCTCCTCCTGGCAGTTTTCCAGCCAGGCTTCTCCCAGTCTGTAGTTCTGCAATTTCTGCAATTAATGCTTTCTTCTCTCTGGTCTTGGGTCTAAAAATCAGCTGGTGCTGTCATCCTACAGAACAGATATTGCTATGGCTAGGAGTAAGAATTTCTGCATGTTTTGTGGATTTCAAATGTTATTGTAGGTTCTTGAGAATTCCTAATGCCATTGTGATTGGCTAGCCAAAAAATACTGTCCTGAAGTAAGACACTGGTATGCAAGCCAAGTAGTCAATATCTCCAGCTTAATGTCCATGCTTAAATACATGGGACCTATGTGTATTTAGGGCAGGTATCTCATCAACAGGGTTATACTCACTGGTTTCCTAATCTTGTAGGGAGGTGATGACCTGGATCCCAATTACGTGCTAAGTTCCCGTGTCAGAACTGGTAGAAGCATCCGTGGATTCTGTCTTCCTCCGCACTGTAGTCGAGGAGAGAGGCGGGCTATTGAAAAGCTCTCTGTTGAAGGTAAAGTGAGAACTGGGTGTAGGGGGGGAAACCACTGATGTCTTTTGCACAAGAGGTGTTCTTTTCAGTTTGAAAATGGGGGCAGTTGGCAGAAGCTGCCCCTCTCAAGATTTGGTCTGAATGTGGAACCTTGCCTGAAAAAGACTTGTTAGGTTACAGCTATCTCAGCATTGCAGCTTGTAGCTGAGAGCAAGAGCACATGTCAGAGGGAAACTGGGCTGTGTTAAGTTGACCTTTGCTGATCTTGAAAACTTCTTTCCATGTTTATGGGGAAAGAGGTTGGCTCATGGAAGCTCAAACTTGAAATATAACAGATATGTAGCAACTCCAGGGCTTGAGTCATAGTCACGGTATTTTATGGCTACTTTTAACTGACTTTCATTAATGCTCAGCTTGCATAGCGGTGCAGTCTTGCTCCAGACGTGCAGTTGACTAGAGTAAGTGTGAGTTTTCAGTGGAATTCCTCAGCTGCAGTTTTTTTCTCTTGCCTCCCCAGCTCCATTAAGCGAGGGGGAAGGATACACTCAAGGTGCCGTTGTGGAGAGAGTGTAGCTGTTTCAAAATGTCTCAAGGGCAGGATAACAGTCCTTGACTGGAATAATACTGTTTTATATTAATGACCTTGATCATCCTTGGAAGAAAGCACTCTGCTTCTCCAGTGAAGCAGTAGAAAAGATTCTTTACTGCATATAAGGGAACAAAGGCTACTTGTATAAGCCTGGAAGGTGCAGACAAATCATCTGATACTTACTGCTTTAAGTTCTGTAATGCTGCAGAGGCATTGCCATTGCAGATGAAAGCGAGGGAAGAACCAGACAGATCAGACATTGCTATGCTTTGTGTGTGGTCTCCAAAGTGCTAGGAATGTCTAGCGTCTTTGGTCCCATCCTAGAAATTACTCTGTTTCAGCTCTTGGTAGTCTGGATGGAGATCTCAAGGGGAAGTACTACGCACTGAGGAACATGACTGATGCAGAGCAGCAGCAGCTGATTGATGACCACTTCTTGTTTGACAAGCCAGTTTCTCCTCTTCTGTTGGCATCTGGGATGGCACGAGACTGGCCTGATGCCAGGGGGATCTGGTGAGTATATGTGGAAGGGAGGAGTCCCACAAGGTCCCTGCAAAAATCAAAACTTGCAGTTTGAGCTGTGGCTTGTACCATTGGGTGAAATGGCAACTTCTGGAATCTAATAAGAAACTTGTCTGGTGTCCTTTGGAAAGGTGCATCTAAATCAGCAGAATTTGGACAGGTGTTACTGTGCATCACGTTGGGATGGTGGTGACAAGGCAGCTTGGTTAGCCTGTAACCAGACCTTACCTGTCGAGCACAGGCTTGTGAAGCACCAGACAGCTTGATGAAAGCAGATAACCTTTGAAAGAGTAGATGTGTCACCATATCTATCTTCTGTCCCAGGAACCTCAGAGTAGCTTGTGGTAACAAACCATAGCATCGGCTTAGCTTAAACTTGATTCTGGAGGCACAGTTGCTCCACTGTATTCTCGTAGTTTCTGCTTGCAGAAATTTGCTGATGCTGGACCAATATGGCTTTACCTATACTGGTGATAAGGTTTTTCCCTCTTGCCTCTAGAGGCTTTGTGACATGAGTTGACTGCAGAGGTGCAGAATGGAAGGATTCTGGATGAAGGTCACCTACGTGAAACTCTGCATCCCAAGAACTTCTGCAGCATAATTAACTTGCTCCCTTATAAGCTACTGGCTAGGTTTTTATTGGCTGGAATATTCTGATCTTATTACTGTAGCTGCTTCAGTACAATGCAGAGGAAGTACACTTTGTTTCTGTAGGTCACCTTTAAGATTGCATCAACTACCTGCAGATTGCCAGCACTAGATAGCACTGTCATCTGAGCATGACTAATCTACAGGCTTGACGTGTAAAGTCTCAGTGTTGTCTGCATAAATAACTTTCCTCGGGTACTAGTTAATTCTTGATCCGAATCAAGATGAGAAATTATGAGCATGATAAATATTAGTTGTAGTTCTTGCTGCTAGCTGCAAGCCAGGACAAGAGCGGCCCTTTGGTGGTGTTAGCTATCTGTTAAGGTACAGAGTATAGTTTAATGAATCTGACAAAGTTCTTACAAAACATGTATGTTGTCAAGATGGTGTCATTATAAACATCACTGCACAGGGCTGCCTCGAAGTCTGTACTTCAGTGAGCTGCTGAACAGGTGGAATCTCTTAATCTCTTCAGCTTGTAAACTCCGGCCACAAGTGAGCTGGGGGGATGACTGGATTTGGGGGTTCGATCCTGTAAGACTGGCTAATGTCATGTTATTCTGACCTGGGTAGATAAAGGCCAATTCAAACTCCCTCTTGAAAAGAGTAAGGTAAAAACTATGAGCTCTATCAGGTCCTGCATGGGCAGAAGTAGTAAGATTAATTTTGTTGAAGTAGATAAGTGAGCCTCTCAAAATAAAAGCTACAGTGCTGAATAATTTGGTGCGACTACAAATATCTCAAAAGTCTGTTGGGGCAGACAGCAAGTTGTTTGCATTTTTCTCCTAGGCACAATGATAACAAGACCTTCCTTGTCTGGATCAATGAGGAGGATCACCTTAGAGTTATTTCCATGCAGAAGGGTGGAAACATGAAGGAAGTGTTCACCCGCTTCTGTACTGGGCTAACAAAGGTAAATCAATATTGCCTGAGCCATGGGTTCAAATTGTGTATGTTTCTCTGGTTAGAACTGAGAATGTGAACTCTTTGAAGTCCCCTCAGTGTCCTGCATGTTGATGCTTGATGGTGTGGGTCTTGGAACACCCTGATGAGATGTCAGGACTCAGAAACACCTGTATTGGCAAAGCATTGCGGCTGTGGAGTCTAGAATGTCCTCAGTGGCACCCTTATCCAAGCATCCAAAGTGCACTTAAAGAATTTCTGCATGGTTCTATAAAGCATTAAGTGACCCTAGGTGGGAGGAGAAATCACTTGGATGTGGATGTGTAAAGCTGGACTGAAGTTTCTAGACTGAATGCTTTTTTTGCTGCTTCTTATCTTGATATGAAGTTGAGGCTTTACCAGCCTCTTCCTAATCTTACCAGATGTGCCAGCTTGACATGTACTAAATCAAGCTTCCCAGCAGACAGTGACTTGGGATTTTGCTGGCTAGCTTAAACTTAGCCTGTCTCACTGCCAGAAGCAAGATTAAAGCCTTAAACCCCCGTTGTTGGTGGCCCTCTTTCCCAAATGGAAGGGGCTTATGTGGCTGACTTAAATAGTTGTTCAAACTGTTGTGGCTGTTGCTATGTGACTGGAGCTGTAAATGAGCACTAATGGATGACCTACATCCTTCAGGCAGAGAACAATCTCTAAACATCCATTCTCTCTATTTATAGATAGAAACTCTCTTCAAGTCCAAGAACTACGAATTCATGTGGAATCCACATTTGGGCTACATCCTGACCTGCCCATCGAACCTCGGAACAGGGCTCCGTGCTGGTGTGCACATCAAGCTGCCGAACCTTGGGAAACATGAGAAGTTTGGAGAAGTCCTCAAGAAGCTTCGGCTGCAGAAGCGAGGCACAGGTCAGAGGCGATAGTGATGACAGCTTATCCAGGCTACCCTGGATAGCAGGAGCCTAGCTAACAGCCAGAGCTGTGTCTTGGTTCACACTGACAGTGCCTGTCAGACCATTTGAAAGGTCTCCTTGTAGAGTATATGGAGAGAACCAAGCCTTAAAATTTTGTCTTGGGAAGCTGTTGTTCTTATACCTTGCTGTGTCTGGCTATCTAGGTATGGCCTGTGTGGTGTTCTTAGCACCAGATAAGGTGGGCCTGGTGGCAGCTGTTCCTATTGGAAGCAGAGGTGGAGGATAGTGATTTAACTTCTGGCTAGGAAATCACTACAGGGAAAACTTGACCACAAGTTGGACTGTTCAGGGGTTGAATAAAGAGTTGACCTAATGGCAGGCTCAGTGGCTCACGTTGGCAGCTTTACTGTCCTGCATGTAGGAGGAGGCACAGTGGCAGCTTGTAAATCATCATAGGAATGGTTTGACTTGATGATCTGGTGGGTCTTTTCCAACCTGATGATTCTATGATCATTTTGCTGTGTTCCCACCTCAGGCTAGTGAGGGAAGAAAGGTGGGCTTGCCTGCTCTAGCACTGGTCAGAGCACTAACTAAATCTCTTGCTCCAGGTGGTGTGGACACTGCTGCTGTTGGAGGAGTGTTCGATGTCTCCAATGCTGATCGTCTTGGCTTCTCTGAGGTGGAGCTGGTGCAGATGGTGGTGGATGGTGTGAAGCTGCTCATTGAAATGGAAAAACGCCTTGAAAAGGGCCAGTCCATTGATGACCTCATGCCAGCTCAGAAATAAAGCACTTTATTCTCATGTTTCCTAACTTATTGGATGAATAATAAAATGTCACTCCAATTCAGCCCCCTGGGCTCAGAGCCCACTTAGTTACACTGTTAGAGAAGTCTTCCATCCATCTGTGTTAGAGTTTATTTTTTTGATGGTTGAGATGTTGCTGAAAATGAAATAAACTATTGTTTTGGCTTGAGATGTCTTAGAAGTGTCAACTGAATGTCTTTGAAATTTAAGTGACTTGTATTTCTTAGTTGTGCTGGGTTGGTTTTGTATGCTAGCACATCTTCTGGACTGCTGTAGTCTAAGGGAGTTGGAGTTTGGTGAGAGCAGTATCAAAAGTGAATCTTTAACTTGATTGTAGTTGCTGTAAAGTTGAGAACTAGTGTTAAATGTGAGTCACTCCAAACATGCCCTACTTCTAAGACTTGTGCATCTGCTCATGGCATCTGTAAACTCATTATCCTGACTGCAGCAGGCCAGGCTGGCTCCTGGAAGGGAAGGGAGACAGATGTGGGTATGAAGGGCTCCTGTCTGAGATGACTCCTTGTGGAGCTGCAGGGCAATGCTCTAGGGTCAAGCTTTGGCCTGTAATAATGCTCAACACTAAGCTAATTTGTGGGGAGATAATATCTAACCTAGAGAGGTGCAGAGGGTTGGGCTAAGCAGCTAATTGCTCTTTTGGGGGCAAGGAGGAAAGTGAAACTTAGATGAAGCCCACGCTTCTCCCCAAGTGGTTTCAGCCTAGTAGGGTAAGAGGTGCAGGCTGTGAGCTGCCAGTGATGGGAAGCTATCAGATAACTGTAGATTGTGTCAGCTGACTTGCTGGCCTGTGAACCTGAGAGCAAGCAGTATAGTCAATTAAAACATGTTAAATAGTTGGGTTTGTTTTTTTCCAAGTGTGTGGTTTGCAAGGCTTTGGGTGTGAGCTCAGTGTTCTCTCAATTACCTCTGTTCTCCAGAATGGATGTAGTTGGGCTGTGTGGAAGCATCACCTTATTAACCTACCAGAGCAATGTTTTTTTCTGGAAATATTGATAGGTAGGAGCATTACAACCTTAGCAGCAGCAGGTTTTGCAGCTCATGCAACCTGGGCAGCAGATAGCACCCGCTCAACAGCTCTATTCCTTGCTAAAACCTGGCTTTTAGCGAGGGAGCGTGATGAAAGGTTGATACATTGCTTCACAGCACGTAGCTTTATATAGGCTGGAGGAGATAACTGCAGCTTTCTTTTGTCGAGGCTGTGGTATTTATAAGGCTGTGATTGCAGGCTGTCACTTAGCTGAAGTGATGGCTTCAGCTGGGTTGGGGTAAGATAATTACATTTTGGTGAGGGAAATGCTGAGTGAACATCTTGGATGAGTTGTTTCATTTTTTTTTTAAATATAGCTTTCTACATTATTCAAATTTAACTGAGTGGGAAAGAGGGGATCACATGTGAGAAGTTTGTTCTGTGCTGGGACATGTTCCTCTCTTTAAGGTAATCAATACAGGGATTTTTCTGTATGAGGCTTGTGAGAGCAGAGAAGGGAAAATGGTGCAAGAGACAACTGGTTGGTTCTGTATATTCTTTAGATCCCCCTTGCTGTGTTTCCTGTTACTGTTCACTGATGCTTGGCAAATAGTTGGTGCTGCCTCTTGTAATTAGAGAGTGTTCATTTAGTGATGCCTCTCCTCAGCACAGCATTGTTATTATGCTCACAGCAATTGCCTAATCGAAGGAGGTGCCTGAAAACTTGCAAAGTTTTTTTTTTTAGCTATAGCTATATCAGCTGAACTAATAAAAATATCTCTCTCCCTATGTATCTTGTTTCTCCTGTGTCCATAGACCATGAGAGCTGCTGTATCCCTCTGTCTTGCTTCAGCTCCTGGGTCCCTGCAGTCTGAGGCAGCACCTGTAGCTGGCTAAAAAAGTGTGATTAAAGCAGTGAGCCAATCTTCTGTGCTTCATAGAATGGGTTGGGTTGGAAGGGATCTTAAAGATCATCAAGTTCCAGCCCTCCTGCCACAGACTGGGATGCCTTCAACAGGATCAGGTTGCTCAAAGCCTCATCCAGCCTGGCCTTAAATGCCTCCAGGAATGGGTCATCCATGACTTCTCTGGGTAACCTGTGCCAGTGCCTCACCGCCCTCACAGTAAAACATTTCTTCCTAAGTCTCCCTTCTTTCATCTTAAAACCATTCCCCTCATCCTGTCATTGCACTGGTAAAGATCCCCTCCCTGGCTTTCTTGTGACCTCTTTCAGGTACTGGAAGGCCACTATAAGGTCTCCCTGGAGCCTTCTCTACTCCAGGCTGAATAACCCAGATTCTCTCAGCCTGCTTACATCCAACTAGAAAATATTTCTTTTTAATTGATCTTGGAAAGAATCTACCCACTACCTTTGCTACATTCCCTCCTGTTGCTGCTGTGAAGTATAACATGGTCATGCTTTGTTTCAGCTCAAACAAAGCAAATAGTCCAGAGAACAAACCTGTCATGGCAAAACACTGCATGTGGTGGTCTTCCCCAGGTGGAACTCGCTGAAACCCAGTGATCAAGGGAGAAACAAACCCCCGAGCCCTTTGCCTTCCAGGCTTTGGGTTGACTCTCAGCATTACCATCACGCTCTGGGTAGCTATGGTGGGTTGCTCAGACACGGTGGCCATATGAATTGTGTCACACAGAGCAGTCATGCACTGGTGCTCTGGGCACCTGAAACTGTGCTGGGTAATGGTAAAGTGCCATGGGTCAGGCCTTAAACTGAAGGAAGGAGAGGGAGGTTGTCAGTCGCTGCTCTGCTTTATACAGAGGAGCAGCAAGCAACCTGGCTGGTGGAGCCAGACATGTCACGTAGGTTTTGGGAAGGACTCAGGAGCTGGCGTGGCTGGCAGGGCTGTCTGGACGGGTGAGCTCATGCTCTGCATCACACCCAGCAATGGTGGCGTCATCCCTCACCAAGCCTGGAGCCATGCATGGGCTCCTTGTCAGCTGAAAAAGTGCTGACGATATGTGGCTGCCAGGTGGAGGAGGATAGGGACTGGGAAGATCTCCAGGGTGTACAGGTGTGTGTTGTTGCATCTCTGGTCTTCCCTGAGAAGTTTCAGCAGAACTCTTGCTGGTAGCTGAGCTCCACTGACTGTCGTGCAGGCCTCGCGTTAGCCTCTTCCACTGCCATCACTTGCCTTGCTCCCACAGGTGACTGTGTTGCCTCTAGGCTGCTGGTTTGGTGGCTGAAACACACTGTTTCAAGGGGGATTTCTTTCTATTCTTCATTGTCTTATTCTGAACTTTCCTGTTCTCCTCTGGGGAGCAGTGGCTGAGCCCTGGCCTGTGTGTGATGCCCATGCAGGTGATGCCTGTGCAGGCAGCAGCCCTGTCCCCATCCCTCTCAGCACGTGTCCTGCTGGGACCATAGGATCCTTGTTTGAGGAATCAAGCTGCCTGGGGACTGTTTACCTCTCACATTACACTTACTCGCAGTCAACTGCCCATAAATGTTCCTCATTCCAGTTTTATACTCTCTACTGGAAAATTATTCATGGTCTTTCATCCACTTGTGGATTAAGCCACAAGGAAAACAGTGATAAACTTAGCACTATGGTGTTGGCCCTGGGTGCTCTGCCACACCAGCGGAACCTCCCGAGCCTGAGTGAAACAGCCAAGCTCCCCACATGGTCTAAGTGCCCTGAGGCAAGCAGGGTGGCAGGAAAGCTGCATTGCGAGGAGGTCCCTGTGCTCCTGGGAGGCCCTTGTGCCTTGGGACAAGGTGGCCAAACTGAGAGAGTCCTTTCATGAAAACAAAGTGTGGAGCAAGGTGGTTTGATCTGCTAGATGCTTGGTGAGAACCCTGCTGGGGCACAGGACACTGCTGCTGCAGTCCCGTTCCCCGCTAGGATTCTCGCTCAGCTCAGTTCAGCTCAGGTCATCACGGCTAAGCTCAGCTCGCCTCAGCTCAGCTCGACTTAACTTCCACTACAGCTGAGACCAGGACAATGCTTTCCTCCAGCTTTCCATTTTGCCCAGCGTAATTAATCCATCATTAGGCCAAGAAGAAAAAAGGCAGTGCTATTGCTATGTCTCCAGCATCCATCTGAGGGAGGATGGTCAGGCTCCAGCTCCTCAGATCAGTGTTGCTGTATTTTTACACAATGTGGAATAGCTTGAGCAGAAGAGTTTGATTATTTATTGTCTTTGCTTCACCCACTCGCAAAAAATGTGGTAGCGTGGTGGGCAGGGCAGTCTTCTGGGAATGTAAATGGCATTGCAGCCTCTTCATCACCTGTTTTCTTCTCTTTTTCCTGGGGAAGCAGCAACCCCCTTTGGCTGCCTCATGCCCCTCTGGTCAGTCTGCTTTTTCACCTCTTCTGAAAAATTGTAGTTACAAACATGGAAGAAGTCCAGGTGTCCATTTGCTCCAGCCCTTCACCAGTGGGACAGGGCACTTTTCCATCATCCTGGAGCTTTACTGAGATAATTTATCCCTCATGGAGGGGGAGCCAAGCCCAGAGCTGGAGGAGGACACACTGTAACTTAGGATGTTGAAGTGAGAGGGCAGCCAGAGCCTTACATCATTTGATCCTCTTCCTCAGTCTTTGACATTTTGGGGTTTATTTTCTTGCACAGAAATGATGCAAGCTCCTGCCCGGGCACATTTTGATGCTCAAAAGACTTGCCCTGTCCTCCCAGCATCCATGTCCCACCAGCTGTGACCTGTGGCTACCACATGGGCAAACCCAACAGTGAAGCTTGGGCTGCAGAGGTGTTAGTGTGTGGAAATACTGGGTTTCTCCCACTTGTGCAAAGACCATCTTTTTTTTGTTTTTTTTCATTCAAATATTGCATGGATCCAGGTCGAGCACATTGGGTGCATCTACTATGGGTCTCGTAATTAAATTGGCAGTGTGGGCTCAAACTAGGATCAACAATTATCTGGGAAAATCTGCACTACCAGACAGGGTAAAAATAAACAGAGCTCCATCCAAACCCACCAAAGTTTTTTGTTTTTCTCCTCCAACTGGTGAGTAAGACCACAAGAAACCACATGTATACTTATATATATATATCAGTGTATATTTCTATGTATACATAAACATGTATATTTTTGTATACATATATATATATATGTGAGTACATATACATAAATCTAAACTTTCAATGAGCAAAATGACTCCTACTTAACACCCAGGAAAACAGACAGAAAAGGCAACACTCAGAAAAACGTGAACATTTAGTTTTTTATTGAATGTCAATAGTTGCAGCTAGAAATACATAGAATGAGCAACCCCAAACTTTCTATGATGAAATTTCAGAATGCAACCAGAATTGAAGATTAATTTGACAGAAGCACACAGTGAGCCCTAGATCTTTGTGAAGACTTTGGCTTCCCACTGTTTTGTGCAAGTTTGGCCAGTAACTCAGTCTGATTGCTCTTTCCACATTCATTATTGACGCCCCAGGATGCTGGGCCATCTAATTTAAACTATATATCACTTCAAAAGGTTGGACCAGATGATCCTGAAGTTCCCTTCCAACCTGGCATTCTATGATTATATGATAATAAAATATGGTGTGGAGACCTTGGAAAAGTCAGCATTATACTTTTGCAGTGTCTTGTTCTGATGGTGTTTGATGGTAGCACTTGAGCACAGCAAAGACCTGGATTACTTGGGAATAAGTGAGGCTGGACAAATAAATGAATTAACTCAACTGAAGGCACATTCTTTACCCTAATCTGGCAGCACAGTTGGCACATAGAATACAATAGTTTGGGTTGGAAAGGATCTTAAAGTTTTCCCAGTTCCAACTCCCTCTGCCATGGAATGTCCCACTAACTCAGGCTGCCCCATCCAGCCTGGCCTTCAACACCTCCAGGGATGGAGCATCCACAGCTTCTCTGGGCAACCTGTGTCAGTGCCTCACCACTGCCATGGTGAAGAAATTCCTCCTTATGTCTAATCTAAATCTGCTTCTCTCTCCAGTTTATGCCCATTGCCCCTCATCCTATCACCACAAGTCTTTGTGAACAGACCCTCCCCTGCTTTCCTGCAGCCCCTTCAGGTACTGGAAGGTTTTTATAAGATCCCCTCAGAGCCTTCT
Organism: Coccyzus lansbergi; assembly: GCA_033558105.1. Taxonomy (NCBI): domain Eukaryota; kingdom Metazoa; phylum Chordata; class Aves; order Cuculiformes; family Coccyzidae; genus Coccyzus; species Coccyzus lansbergi. Next base: position 128,187 of record JAUMJK010000589.1, read on the forward strand.
CTTCTCAAGGCTGAACAAGCCCAACTGTCTCAGCCTGTCCTCATATGGGAGGTGCTCCAGCCCTTGGATCATCTTTGTAGCCTTCCTCTGGACCCGTTCCAATAGTTCCATATCCTTCTTATGTTGAGGATTCCAGAACTGGACACAGTACTCCAGATGAGATCTCACAAAAGATGAATAGAGGGGCAGATTCACCTCCCTCGACCTACTGGCCACACTGCTTTTGCTAACAGCCCAGGCCACTGTTGGCCTTCTGGGCTGCAAGTGCACACTGCTGGCTCCAAGAACAGTTTTGTTGGGACGTATAGTGGCTCTCTGCAGTTCACACACTGAACAAGTTCAAAGCACAGTGAAACTGGAGGGTAAAAAAGACTGCAAGTTCAGTGCTGGCACCAGCTCTCCTCAGGAGCTAACGGAGGTCGTACAGTGGGTTGGGACAGGGGGAATTTCTCATGCTTCACTGGCCCAGTTGGCCTGGGACAAGCTGGAGGCAACCGCAGGAGTGAGAAGTAAACAAGATGGTTTTAGGGCACGGGGTGGTGAAGTCATCATGGGCAGGAAAACTGCTGTTACAGTAAGCGTGGGCCAGGCTGCATCCACCCACAGAAACTGGGCAGTCTCCCTCCACAGCTGTGGTGAAATCCCCTGAATCATCCCTAATCGCTACTGAGGCTGATGATATTCCTGGGCTGTGGGGCAGAGCTTGCCTGTGATTCCCGGGAAGCCGTTGGGGGTCTCCCATGCAGGCTGCACTGAGAGCAAGCAGCTGGGCACATCCGGACGGTACGAGAGGAGAGGTCTCCTGTGGGGATGGACACCAGGAGAGCCATGGGGATCATGCTTCTCCCCAGGAGGGCTGTCCTCAGGAAAGGACACTGGGATACCATCGTCCTGGATATCTGCTGGGACTTGTTCAGGAGAGATGGCTCCAGAGATATTTATGGGAACACACATAAGAAGAGGATTGCAATGGACGGGAGCACTCCAGGCCCCAGAGCATCGGCTCCTTGCCATGAGAAAAGGGTACTTGTTTGGTTTTGTTTGTTCTTTTTTTTTTTTTTTAATAAGCCTCCTTTTTGAAGGCAAAGTATTGTTGAACATCTCGAGGATAGTCTTTCCCCTAGAGCTGGAATAAATGCCTGCTTTCTCTCGGCCTCTGGGATGTACCCCCAACCTCTCTGCCAACTCTGCTTCCCCTCCTCTGCCTGGTGAGTGGCACAGGTTGCTCTCTGCTCCCATGGATGGGTGGCTGGTGGGGCCCCAGCAGTGCCCTAAACCTTGCTCCTACCTAGAAAGTGGAAAGGGCCATGAAGAATCAGCAGCTCAGCTGCTTCCCACAGTTCAAAGCCTCAGGAGAGGCTTAAGGATTTCTTACAGCTGCCCTCGAGGTCAAAGGAGAACAGAGGTAGAAATACAAAGTCAGGCACGCATGGACATGTGCAGCCGCTGCAGTGCACCCAGTTGCACCCAGTGCTTGGCCTCAGTGCCAACTGGTGCTATGGACACCTCCCCATTCTGCCCATGGTTCTCTGGAGGCTGATCCCTGGCCTGTACTTTCTCTCACAACATCCCAGAAGGTCCATCTTTCGCCTCCACAAGACTCTCTTGAAACTCCATCCCAGCAGTAGGAGGTAAGTGCTGGGGAAGGCTTCCCATCCCCACTGCAGTGACATCCCAAAGTGTCGTGACCTAGCCAGTGTCCCTTGCCACCTGTAACCATCTCTCACTGCAAAGCACCTCCTGATTGCATTAGCATGGAAGAGAGTCCAGTTGGGAGACAGCGGGGTTTGCATGAGCCTGCTTTCTGCAGTGCTGCGTGAGCTGCACACTGATGTGGCAGCTGCTGTGTATCACACCTGACATCTAAGCATTGACCCCTCCTGTCTAATAACTAAACTGCTCTGTGATTATCTCAACAATTTGACTTACGCTATGGGGTGCTCAGGAGTGGGGCAGGGCTGAGGGCTCATCCAGGTGAAAGGCTGAGCTAACCTCACAGTCAGTAAGTGGGGGACATGACCAACCCAGAACCATAAGCTACAAAGCTACGTGTTTTCCATCTCTAGGTGGGTTTGGCCTTTATTTTTTTTTTTCCCTAAAGTGGTTTTAATTTGCAAAGAACACTGTGGTTTGGGAATAGACTTGTCAGCAGGATGGAGAACTTGCAGCTCAGCCCACTGGGAAATGCCTGCCTTGGACTGTGGGCAACAGCCTGTGTCACTGCTGAGCTGGAACTGGGTGATGAGGACAACCTCAGTGGGGCACAAAGAAGGTTCATCTCCACTGGAACTGCTGCTTGTTGCTGTGGAGCAGCACTCCCCAGCATGGGGGTCTGGTTTCTAAATATATCAGAGGGGAAGGGTCCTGTGGCTGCAAGGGGCTCTGCTCTGGTTCACGTGTCTCACTTCCTGATAGTAACCTAAATTTTGGATGAACCCAGGGCCAACCCCAGCATGGAATCATCAGCCTGGCACTTGCTGCCACTCCTGGAGCATCCAGCCTCCTTTCCCACCATAGGCTGCAGATACTTGGCAGTGTTTTATATGCCACATTCTCAGACAGGTAAGAGGACCACAGGTTTCAGGGTACAGCCCTGGCCTCACCTGAGTCTGTGCATCACTGGCTGATGCCATGACCCTGATGCTCACTAAGATGACGTGTTCTCCTCTCTTGGGGGGACTAGGGTGTCTCTGAGGGCTGAACACCCCTCCACACAGCCCCTCCTGCTCCTCTCAAAGTGCCTTTGAATTGATCCAGGTGATCTTAGTGCCTGGGCATCACATGCCTGAACGCCCGGCTGGAAGCCCCTTGCACATAGTACGAAACACACTTTTAAAAGCATGCAAAAGCTGTAATTTCTTTTTCCTCACAAGGAGCAGCCCTCAAGCAGTATTTATGAGAAATCACACCAAGCGGCGGGTCAGCTGGTGCCCATAAAGCAGATAAGACAGCAGATGGCCAGTGTATTTTTTTCCAAATACTTTTACATAATCAGAGCCTAAGCCAGCAATGACACATCTTTATGTTGAGCCTATGAGCCCTTTTAGCCACTACCTTCCTGGGGACCTGAGCACTGTCCTCTCTGACAGTCAGTTCCCTTTTGCTTGGCATTGACGTGGCCGTGTTGAGATATTTCATATGACTTAGTTCAAGAGAGAAGCCGCCACCAAGAACAACTCCTCTGCTGAGCCAGGATCTTGTGAGGGTTTGTTTAAACACTCAGCGGATGGGCCTTTCAGCTCAGTTTATTCACTTGCTGTTTAAAGCCTGCCCTGAGCAGGAACCACTAAACCCACGTATCAGGTTCCCTGAAAGGGATTTGGAATGGACATACAAAGAACATATAGAGAACCAGTGGAATACATTTATAAACCCAAGAACTAGTTGAGGCTGAAAGGACACGGGAATAGTTAACAAAACAAATCATAGTACTAGGAAGAAAGGTAAAACAACTTTTGAGATGCTAAGAAACATCTTCCAGTGGGTACCATTGAGGGGGAAACACTTGTTTGTTTGCCAGCACTCAGTCCCATGACACTTTCAAACACAAACATCCACCGTGAAGCCTTTATTAATCCTCCCTTCTGATTTCTGTGTGGGTCATTTAGCATTGCTTAATACTGAGCTTAGGGGAAAACCTAATAAGCCAACCACTAATCTTTGAACTTGGCTCATAATTCTCCATTTACTGTTTCTCAACATGTTCTTTCTTGCCCTCCCACCCCACTGAGAAAACTCCTGGAGTGCCGACAGAGGTAATTGTGGATGGCAGCGGCAAGGCAGCTGTGGCAGCGAGCCTGGGTTCACGCTGGTGCCCAGGGGACAGCAGCAGCAGTTTCTAAAGGAGCTGTTGCGAGAGATATTTTGGGATGTGGAAATGAGCCTCTCAAAAAAAGGTAGCCTGTGGTGAGGGACTATTATCAAGCCACATGGAGACCATGGGACCTTAGGGAAATATGAGAAGAAAATTAAATACGTATATATTTAGTTTAAGTGACGGCACTTACACTCTGCATGAAGCATGCAGCTAAAGCATGTTTTAGAATTGGCTAAAAACTTGTTGTTATTTTATTTCCTTTCTAAGGCAGAAAAGTCCTCTGCCACGACTGTGGGGTGGAGGTGGAGAACATGACACTAACCAAGAAGACACTTCCAGGGCAGCAACAAAAGTGAACCCCCAAACTATCTCTTGGAAAAGAAAACAAGACCGTTCCCTCAGCTTACACGAGGTTTAGTGCTAACAGTCCTTTGTGCTTATGCGATGTTGCATTTGCAGAGCATCATGCAGGCTTTTAACTGGCCCTCGGAGAATATCGTTAGCCCCATTTCATGAGGCAGGGGAAGAAGCTTTGCTGGGGAGAGGGTGGTCGAGGCAGCTCTTGGACATAGTCCTCTGCCTTCCCGTTTATCCTCCTCAGAGGAGAGGGTTAATCGGGTTAGTCATTGTCTTCTCCAGATGGAATATAGAAAAAAAGACAATCCTGGTTTGAAATGCAGAATCCTCCCTTAGCTGAGTGTCTCTCTCGGGCACAAACTCGCTCACAACCCCAGGCAAGGATTTCAACCAAGTATTTTTGTCCCAATGAGTTGGGTTTCATTTTCATGCCCTTTTAAGTCTGTCCTTTCATCCAGACTAGAAAAAACAAACCACCAACAAAAGTAAAAATAAAGTACAAAGGTCTCGAGAGAGCTCAACCCTTCCTCTCCCCTGCGCCTCTCCTGCAGAAATAGAAAATTCCTGCAGCATTTCTCTTGGGAACGGAAAAGACTGCAAAATGCACATTATTGGAGGTAAAGAGCTTTGTGCTCCGCTTGCACCAGGAGACTCCGTTCTCCCCCACAAATCACCTCCCACCGATGTGGGGAGGTCACCAAAAGGGTCAACCCTCTCCAGCCCAGCTGAGGGCAGAGTCTTGCCATGACCCAAGCAGTGAGTGGCAAGAAAACCCTGGAATAAACAGCCCCTTCCTGGTCTGCAGCCCCCAGCTCCTCGTTTTAGGTGCTGTGCTTTACCCTCCATGTTTTGGCTGCTCTGGGCTGTGGGATCTCATGCCCCATGCACTGGGGCACGGGTGGTCGCAGGATGGGGCTTTGCCACCACTGGGCAGCTTGGAACTGCAGAAAGCAAGAACGGAAGCACAGTGAGGGTCCACCCAAAGGAGTCCCAGCAAGGAAAGAGTGGAAAAGCAGGGAAGAGCTGGGGAGAAATCCCCTTGCAGGGCAGAAGTGGGGTGTATTGGCACAGCCCTGGCAGACTGTGTTCCCTTGTTCTCATGGAAACAGGAGCAATGCCCCTCCAGCTTGGCTCTTTTCTCAGTTTATTTTTAAACACTGCTCCTGATTATGCTGCTGAGTGTTTCAGCAGCCCCTTTCCCAGGGGATCCCCCAGGCAGGACCCCCAGGTGGCCACAAGGCAGTGTGGTAAGGCCAGGAGGGAGAGCACTATCTAATCAGGATATAGCTGGAACCCCTTAAATAGCAGTGCCAGCCAGACCTGGCCCCATCGAGGCTCTGACAAGCTGGTAGTTTAAGTCCTGTATCTGCTGTAGGTCAAAGTCATATTTGCCAGAGGCTGGGAGCACAAACTGGCATCTTTCCATTTCTCCTGCATGCTAAGCAAGCAAAGAATCTTCTGAATAATAATTTAAAAAAATCTCCCTTGGTCCAAGCACAGAGAACAGCCACCCTTGGAGAAGCTGGGTAGAGCAAGAGACTTCCAAATCAGGGCATCCCGGTCTCCCCGTGGAACCTGCACATGAGCTCTGAATGGGGATTGCTCTTTTCTCCCGGCGCTAGAGGTGGGTGCCCATCTGTTCCTATTAAAGGATATTGTTTAATTTCTGGCTGGGCTGATGTGCGTGCAGTCTGGAGGCAGCAGCCCAGCAGAAATCCTTGACAGAGCCACACTAGAACCTCCTGTCTGTCTGGGGATGCTCATGTATTTGAGAACAGTGCAGCTCCAAAACACGGCAGGGTGATGCCAGTGCAGTCGGAGGGTGATCGCAGCAGAGCTGAGCCCTCACCCCACTGCTGGGGTGGTGTTTCCATGGGGCAGCGGTGCCTTGTAAGACCTGCAGGTCTGAGTGATGCTTTCTGAGTCTGAACATCCCTCAGCAGTTGGCAAGAAGGAAGCCCAGGAGAGGAAGACACAGCGCTGGTGCCACAAGGTCTTGCAGGACAAGCTCCACCACAGGGGGTGGGCAAGGCAGGGCAGCACCTACCAGAAGAGAGGAGCTGGGCACGGGGATCTGCACTGCTTGCAGCGAGTGGGGTCACGGCACAGGAGTGCACCCATCCCTGGGAATGTACGTGCCCAGCTGGATTTCAGCTGGGCTCTGGGACAGTTATATTGGCTCATGGTGAAAGCTGCCACCATCACTGCCTGTGACCGAATGGTGCCAGCAGGCAGGGCCCAGCACTTCACTGTCCAGGATCTGGTTACTTCCAACTGCATTCTGCTCCCAACCCAGGCTGACACTACAGGATCCAGGTGCAGAGAGTCCCCTCTAGTCTTTGGAGCACTATTTGCTGATCAACCATCTACTGGCCACAAACTCAGTGCCACCATGAGATGCCGCAGTTTGGGGCTGACCTGTTGTAAACCACAGATCATCCCTCCTTGTCACCTCAGAGACCACCAGGCTTAACAGGGTCAAACCCGGCATGATTCATAGAATCATAGTATCACCAGGTTGGAAGAGACTCACCAGATCATTGAGTCCAACCATTCCTATCAATCACTAAACCATGCCCCTCAGCGCCTCGTCCACCCGTCCCTTAAACGCCTCCCTATAGAGCTTTAGATTTTCTGCTGCTGTGTTCACCCCACTGATGTTCAACATGACCCAGAGGTTTACAAAAGCTGTAGTTGCCATTGCTCCAGAGCAGCAAACAGGGAAAAGAGCTCCCTTGCTTTTTCCTACTTGCACAAGGCACTGAGCTTTGTCTTCAGCTCAGGCACAGCCAGGTTTAGCTGGCAGAGAGCCAAGACACCTCATCCCTCCTGTCTTCTCCTCCTCTCAGCTCCCCAATGCCAAGGAGAGGTACTCATCACAGCCGCAGATAACTTTTTCCACGGAAACAGATGCCTGCTTCAGCTGATGTGTTGCTTTTGTGTTGAGCTCTATCCTACCTATTGTGATTGTCACTGTTGCTATTATTTCCATAACTACTGTTCCTTCAGACTTCCGTCTCTTTCTTGCTCCGGGAACACATCACTTTAACCCTGCCTGCTCCCAGCTGAGAGACCTGTCCTTCCTGATAACAAGCACTCCTTCTTAGATCCTCTGGGGACATCTCTGTAGCACCTCACAAGCGGGAAGAAGCTGCCCAAGAGAGCAGGACTGTGGCAGGATGCACATCCCACCAGCAGCCAGACCAGGAACCGCAAGGAGGGAAAGTAATGATGCAACATCTAGCAACAAATCAGAGGGTGGCTTCCCTCTTCCTCTCCCAAGGGAGAAAACTTCCCTTGAATTCAAGCATATGACAGTCTAAGCAATAGCCAACACTCGAGGTTTTTCCGGGTTGCTGCTGGCTAAGTGGTTGACAAAACATCTTGCTGCTTCCTTTAGCGGCTGTGGCGAGACTGACAGAGTCCCTGAGCCAGGGAGGCTTCAGCTCACACTGCCCAGCTCCCGACCTGGGACGTGCACAGGGCATCTCTGGGGTGGCCACTCTTTGTCCACAGCAGAGCTGTCAATGAGATGAACAGCCCTTTTTAACTCCACTTCAAACAGAGAATAGCTCCATATGGTGGGGATTTGATCGACTTTCAGGCTCCCCAGAGACATAACAAGGACAGGACAAGAGGGAATGGCCTCAGTCATTAGGAAAAAAAAAATTCACGGAAAGGGTCACTGGGCACTGGAACAGGTTGCCCAGGGAGGTGTTTGAGGAACGAGTGGACAAGGCGCTGAAGGACATGGTTTAGTGTTTGATAGGAATGGTTGGACTCAATGATCTGGTGGGTCTCTTCCAACCTGGTGATTCTATGAATGGCTGACCACCCGCTTGAGTTGACTGCAAATATTTATGACCTCCAAAAAGGAGAGCAGCAGCTTGCATGCAGGCCAAATAACCATGGGGGTGATGAATTGTCTCTCCTCCTAATTATTTGCCAAGTTGTGTGACTAATACAAGCTCGAAGGTACTCCTGACAGTGCCCTTGGATGCTGTAAACCCCTTTCCTTTATCTTCACCAGGAGAGAAAATTTCAGCAAAATTCCTACAACACTGTGAAAAATTATCACTTTGCTGAGAAGAAAATTTGGTACCTTCTTAGACTCACAGAATCATCAGGTTGGAAAAGACCCACTGGATCATTGAGTCCAACCATAAACTACTTAAACTACTCTGCTTACGTCTAGTGACGGAGAGCTTTTGTTGTCCATCAGAGTGCCCACAGTAATCACGGCAGCCAGAAAGAGATCTAACTTGAGACTTCGGAGAGTCTGACTCACGCTTGTCCTGCCTCATGACAGACACTTGTACATGCTGCACCTCTCCCCGAGAAGGAGGCCAGGACCTTCCCTTCCTCTTTTGCACAGGGGCCAGCCCGGCCCATGAGGAAGGTCAGCAGAAGAGCATCCAGCCTGCCAAAGGAGAAGTGAGTTTAGCAACTAGACCAGAAACCAAGGCTCAAAAGTGTCCTGGTCCCAACCCAGCCTGGATTTAGGCCAGAAAAGAGAAATGAATCCAGTCAAGACAGGAAGAAGCTTTTTTTTAGAGTCATAGAATCACCAGGTTGGAAAAGACCCACAGGATCATTGAGTCCAACCACTCCTATCAATCACTAAAACATGTCCCTCAGCACATTATACACCTGTCCCTCAAACACCTCCAGGGAAGATGAATCAACAACCTCCCTGGGCAGCCTCTGCCAGTGCCCAATGACCCTTTCCATGAAAAACCTTTTCCTAATGTCCAGCCTAAACCTCCCCTGGCGGAGCTTGAGGCCATTCCCTCTCATCCTGTCCCCTGTCATTTGGGAGGTCAGCATGCAAGGCATCCAGAAACCCTTCTTTAGCACAGTCAATAGGGTACAAGACATTGCTGCCAGCATGACCCACATGTGGAGATAGTCCATCAGCACACTTGTCCACATGGTAATTAAACAAAGGGCAAGTTACAGTAGCAAGCATTTACTTTGCCCGCTCAGCTTGCTGTGATCTACAGAGCGATCTCCAGCCTTAGAGTAATTTCATTTGATAAGACTGACCGACAGTACTGTTTCCAAGACAGAGAGAAGGGGAATTTGACCCCTGTGAAGGTTGCAGGGTGCTCAGGCTGGGCTGAAGGCATCCCAGTCACAGCAAGGGGCTCAGTAATGACTTGGATATCACACCAAAAGTACACACAAATTTGAGGAGGTCTTCGGAAAAGTTTGAGCTGTTGGAAAAGAGATATTGAACTTATAACTGAGATAGACCAGCTCAACCCCTTCCTCTCCTACCTTCCTGTATTCTGTGGGAAGCCACTTTCAAACTGAATCAAAGTCTCCCACCTCTCAGGTCACAGTGCTTCTGCAGGTTAAAGCTGTTTAAAAGCATCTCTCTCCAGAGCTCTGGCTGGAACAGGCGAGCGTATCTTAGACTTGCTAATTAAGGCCAAGAAATCACCATTTTCTGCCTCCAGACTTACACTCTTTTTTATAATAAGCTACAAAGGCAGAGTACTGCTGGTAGGAGGAAGGAGAGTCCCAGCAGTGTCCCACACAGCCCTTCGGGGAAAGGGGATGGATCAGACCCAGCAGTCAGAATTCGGTCTTCAACCTCCACAGTGTCCTACCCCCAGGGTTATTCTGTCACCAGTGAATCTAGCGTCACGAAACACCACAAGCCATCACACTCCACACGTTTCCAGTCAACTCTTCCAGGTGCCATAAGTAAAGATAAAAAGGCATGTAACAGCAGCGAGTGTAGCACAACTACAAATTTCAAGGAAATACATGCTGATCTAGAGTTTCACTTCCAGGTTTTTTGGTTTTCTGTTTAGCAGCATGTCTATCTTTGATTCAGTCCAAGTTTAGGACTTGTTTTTATCCCATGTCTTCCTCAAACTCAGCTGCTACAGCAGCGAAACACGTCTTTAAAGTGAAATACAGAACACTACCGCTTTTGAGACAGAAAACTGGAAAAAGGCATCATTGGAGTGACAAAACAAGGCATGGATGAAACATTCTTTGTTCTCACATGTCACTGTATGATAGAAGGAAAGGTTAAGGCAGAGGTAACAGTAAGTTAATGAGAGATGCTGGATACTGGTTAAACAAACAGCATGTCTCCCCATAAATCTTGGCTCTCAGCCCTCCTTTTTATTTTTATCCCTGACAAATGCTTTTGTCACTGCCTTTGCTTTCGCTGCTTTGCCGAGGTGGCTCCGCATTTCCCTGCTTCCTCAGCAGAACTAGCCAGATGTAAAATAGTCACAGCCAAGGTGTGACAGTCTTTAGTATTTTAAATTGCCCAAGTTACTAGGCGCACAGACTAGAGCTCAGCTCCCTTTTGTGAGCAGCAGAATTCATCCCTATTCCATAAGGATTGACTCTAAGCACAGCTCTGACCTGATAAGTGACCTTTTAAGGAGAGCTGCTTCTTGATCAGCAGATCTAGTCCCTGCTGTGAACTGTCATGGTTTTAGGCTGGTTTCCCAGAGAAACAAGCCTTTATGCAGCCACGCACGGTGTGTGAGCTCCTGTGCTCGTGTTCACCCAAACCCTCCTGCCCAGAGACACTGAACCTGCAGGGCAGCTTCAACCAGGGTCAGTGGGTGGATTGGAGATAAATGTACCTGCAAGTGCCCTGAAAACAGAGCTCAGAAGAGCAACAGGCTTTTCCACACAGCCTCTGCAAGCTGTATCTTTACCACAAGAACTGTTTGCACCACTGAATATAGCACGGGGTGGTATGGGAGAGACAAAGACCAGACACAAATCCATCCAGACTAATTGCTAACTGGGGTTGTGCTCACTGAGCTCCTCCTCTTCCACTGAGTAAACTCCCACTATCTCACCTTTTACACCTTGCAATACTCTTCTTAGTGCCTCTCTTAAGCAGAACTAAAGGGCCACCTGCATGAAAAAGAGACACAGTTCCCTACAGCAACATGACCAGGACAAGCTTTTTTCCTGGTCATGAAGACCTCACAGTGGGAGCAGACTGTGCCCTGAAAAGTCGCAACAGGGCAGTCCCTCTCATTTCCTCAGTACAGAGCCCCCACAGGTCTGTGCTGGGGCATTTTGTTGTGGAATGTGTTGCACACCACATGCAGGCCCTGCACATGTTAAGAGAACACAGCTAATCCAGTGCGCCTTTTGGTGAGGCGATTTATGCCATAACTAGACATCTGGAAGGCACCTAGGAACTGAAGTCATCCAGAAGAGAAGGCTCCCCATGCCCCTCATCCTAGGGGCTGCTCTAAATTTAACCATTCATGATGGTCTCGCATGACCTCGAGCTCAGCTGCCCTCCAGGTCTGAAGAATCACTTTGGTAACTTAATGCTGAGGAAATCCCTTTGCATTTGCCACACTCTCTACCAAGGACCTGGGTTGATATGTTTCAGGAAGTGCTGGAGCACTTGCACCACTTCTCCAGCCAAAAGGGCACTTATAGACCGGGTCTGGAGAGATTCACGAAGCTCTGACACTACAGGAGACCTCAAAAGGGACCTGTCCCTCAAATCTGGACTTCAGCTTGAAGAAGTGTCCAGCATGAAGGGTTCAGCCAAGGCTCATCTCTGGAGATAAAAGAGAAAGCAACAAGTTTTAGATGCTGAAATTTGCTCTGGTGGCTGCTTCCAGTTTGGCAATGAGGAACAGAACTTCCCCACAGCAAAATTCTGCTTTTGTTGTTCCCACCATGTAGATGTGCACAGTGCACATCCCTCACCACGATTCCCACTTCAATCAGCACATCAGTGCATTGCCTTGGGAGGCACAGAAAAGGGCCCGGCAGCAGTTGATGCTGCCTGGAGCTGCAGGAAGGAAAGGACAAGCCACGGGGCTCTTTCATAGAAAGACAACAGAGAAGTCTGAGATCAACTGAAATAAACAGCTTCTCCATTTCCACTTGCCGAATCCAAACATTCCAGCAATAAACGTTAGCACCACTCACTATTAATCCCCCAAAGGCAGAACTTTGATTACAATAAAAGTGAAAGCTGCAGCAAAATATGTAATTTGAAAATAATCCTAAGCAAATAAGGAAGTTTCACTTCTTGCCTACTTGAAGCACAAACAACAAGTTTTGTTTGAAGATTAAAACAGACTGTAGGCATGGAAAATGCCAGACATAAAGCTTTAGAGAGTTACTTAACACACAGAAATATAAATGGCAAGTGATCCTGGATTATTTTAGGAAGGGCTGACTGCAATTTACAGCCTTGATTAGACTGATTATTGAAAGATGAACAACAAAATATCTTCAGCAATTAAATACTCAAACAGGAAAGCAAAGATTCTTACTCTTTAAAAAAGCTAGAAAATATTCAATATTACTTCTGTCCTTCCCAGCAGAAAAGCCTGCTGCCCAACGTGGTCATTTTATGGAAGGAAAGACCAAAAAAAGCTTAACAAAGAAGAGTAAAAAGGTTTTGTTCCATGGAAAAGCTAAAGACCTTGTAACAATACCTCAGCTATAAACGCAATAAAACATAATGGAAGGTTGAACGCAGCATTAGGGTATTTTTCAGCCTGAAAAATACACAACTTGCATCAGTATCCTATGGCACATTTTTCTCCTTAATGCTTTTACCAAGACGACAGAAGTTGTCCAAGTGGATGATACCATTAACCAACGAGAAATCGCTCTGCAAGGAGCAGCGGGTGATCTTTGGAGCTCTGTCCTAAAAATACTCGACTAACACCAACCAGAACTGTGTTTCTGCATTTGAGAGACATCCTGTGGCCACTGCAGACACTGCAGCTCACACTCGCAGAAGGGACAGAACGTTCTGCGACCGCAGACACAGGACAAGTTGAACACACGCTTTTTAAGTGTCTCTAAACTCCTAACAGGTTGGTGGTTTTTTTTCCCATCTATATGGAAACATGTGAAAGCACTTCAGTTGCTGCCTTTTGGATGAGTAAACTGGGAGGGGAAATAAATCTGTGCTTAGAAAGACTTCACTGTTTGTACTTGACTCCAGTGCTCATGCAGAGCTGAGGTCTTCGTAAGAGACATTCCCAAGCAAACAGTGCTTTATGATGTGCAAATTATTCAAATACGTGTGATTGCAAAGGCAGCACCATTTTACCTTCCCGTTTTGCATCCACATATGCATTAACAGAATTATTTTCACAGTGAGATATTTGAGTATCAGATTTTTATTCACCTAATACTTTCAAAGTGATCAGCATGTGCAAGGAAGCATGAACTGTATGAATATTTTGTTTTCATGCCCTGAATTTCATAAGGATATTATTGAATAACATCCTAAGGGTATTAATGGGACGACTGAGAACTGCAACACTTCTATGCCTTAGAATTCAATGCTGTGGTTCCCACAGCAACTATAACCATGGCCACTGTGCATCAATTTTAAATCCAAGTCTCAGAACACAGTTCCACACACTCAACACACATTTAAAAAAAAAACAAACCCAACCAAAAGCATTTTTTCCCCTGTAATAAATATCTCACCTGCTAAGTTGCAACTACTGCAACGTGTTAACAGCACTTGTAGATGAGGGTGAATTCTCAGTTAGTAATTACACCTTGAATACATCTTCTGTGCACATATACTTACGGGATTCATAGTCTCAGTATCGACACCTTGTTTTCAGTTACTGCTGGAATGAAAGCCCACTGTCTGCACCAAAGGTTAGAATATTCTTAGAAAAATAAAAAAGACTAGTTAAAGGTCTTTCAAATTCTTTTGCTTGAAATGCAACACTAAACTTGAGTAGGACTGCATGAAGAAACTGCTCTGTGATTTTGCAAATTTTGTCCAGCCCCTTGGCTTGGAGGCAGGACCTGGTAGGACAGGGAAAAGAGATATGCGGAAACAGGAACAGAACATCATTTAGTTACCTGAGTAATGGTTAGCTTTTTCCTGCTCTTTACTTTGGCAGAAGGAAGAAGCCCACACACAAACGGTTACTACTTTGGGTTCCTGGGACTTTGCTTTCAGCCATTACTGTAGCTGTAACACAGGATGCTGATTGGCCTTTTGCATGAAGTGTGACTTGAAAAAAAAAAATCTTAATTGAATCATAGAATAATTTGGGTTGGAAGGGACCTTAAAGATCATCCAATTCCAACCCCCCTGACACGGGAAGGGACACCTCCCACTAGACCAGGCTGCCCAAGGACCCATCCAAACTGGCCTTGAACACCCTCCAGGGAAAGAGTTGAGCTTTTATCCAAAACTTATGGATGTTTCCAATGGATTACAGCTTGTTCTCTGAAGGAATGGAGTAACAGTCAGCGATGAAATCAATGAAACAATTCACTACTACCAGAGAGAAAAATTCCAGTCAAAGGTGGAATTTTCACAGCCACACATTATAGGAGGTTAACTGGCAGCACTGATGATTTGTAATAACATGAACCTGTCTTTACTGGAAAGCATCAGGGGGCTTTTATGTGAAGGCTTACGAAAATTATCTTATATTGACAGTTGGAAATAAGGGAAACTGTAAATCTATGCATTTAAAATAACATAATAACCTATGGTGAGCTTTCCAAAATGGTATTTAATATTTCCTCAACATTTGCAATGTCAATTAGAAAACAAAATTTTACATCATTGCTAACCTCCCAAATAGTAGAAAAGCCATCAACTACCAAGATTATCTAAATACTTAACTCTTTAGGTTACAAAGAAAAGACAGGGTCTTAGATAGCTGATTAGAGGATGCATAGCGTGAAACACCTAACCACCCCACCCTTGAATTACAGAGAAAACCACTGGTTTGTAGGTGGCCTCTGTCCACACCCCATGACATGACTGAAACCAGCACAACCAAATGGGCTTTAACTCAAAGCAGCTGGAGCTTACTGCTGCTCCAGGCCAGGGCTTAACAGAGAAAATGGTTCTCTGGGTTGGCTACAGTCCTAATTAACTGCAATCCACAACACAGTGCATGACACAGCAGCTGTGGGAAAGGCTGATTAAAAGCCTCTGCCCATTATCCTAATAGGCCCGCCTATAGCTGAGGTTTTAACTGAATTGGAGATCTTTGAAACCCAGATCTGCTAAAACCTCGCCACATGACTAGAATGACTTCTGAACCTGACTTAATTTCTTTAAGATAAACATGCTGACAGTAATTTAAAATTATTTTTTGAAATAACCTAATATATCTTGAGAAAAAATGCTGCAATTAAAAAAAAATGGGATACAGGATCTCACATTTGATCTTGAAATTTCACTGTTATACACGAGAAAAAGGTGAACCTTGCCCAACTCTCTACTAAACATCTTTGAACCCACACCCAGATGGGACCAGATGCTGTAGCCTGAATAAAAGTAGCATGTGAAACACTTGAGACTAGCAGGACTTGCTTTTCCTCTAACCTGCCTCCCTCTACTTCTTCTCAACATGGTTGGGGACCTGAGACCATCTGAAGAGGTAAAATAGACTAGAGTGTTTTAGAAAGTCCAAGTACAGGAAAGCTTTGCATGAGAAAGTTTATCTGACGTTGTTTATTCTTGCTCTGTGTTCAGATTTTCTTTCTTAATGTACATATCTAAAGCCTTTCATATGAAGCAGTCAGCTTCCCCAAGCCCAAACTCTAGTGACATTTTTCTCTGCCAGACTCAGAAACCAAGAGACTTCTTCCAAACTGGATGACATGGGTTTTGGTGATGCAAACCTTTGGGTCACAAGTCCATTACAAACACCCCCCACACAACATTTGGACCAGTAGTTACAGTCATGCCACTTCATAAAACCACTTCTCAGTTGCTAGACCTGTCTCAAAACGCCCAGGCCTGCTGCTACATCCTCACCACATACTGACCTTTGAGCATTTCTAAAACTTCGTCTCTTAAGGAGAGAGAAAAAACAGCTGTAGTTCTGCAGAGCTGTATCAGCAGCAGTGCTGATAAACTGACACAGATCCCCAAGGAACGGGAACAACTAAAAGGCCCATATTTGGCAAGAAGTGTGTCTTTGGTTCGATGAGCTGAAGTTTTCCTTTCCAGGCAACTCCTAGAGATGTGGAGCAGTAAGCATGCAGTATGCCAAAGAAACAAAGGTATATTCTTGCAACTTGGTAATTTTGCACACGACTGGGAAGGAAACCACTAAAAATCTGTTTCTGATCACAGTAAGCTTCTTTTTTAAATACCTCAAATGCAGATTTACTCTCAAACAACCTTTTAGGAATACTTAAAAAAAACCCCAACGTAAGTAGAAACTTTAAATATCTAAAGTATGATACCGGTGCACTTTTTTAAAACAATTAGATACTTAACAGGTGAAGTAGGAAGAGAGTATTTCAGAAAACATTTAATATGAAACCTTTTGGAACTTCCATCGAATACAGATTTACATCATTTATCAGAACACTTTTTCAGTTCAGACAACAAAGTGCACTGCCGGGTGAAAAAAATACATTTGGAGGAGTGCTTAAAACGTCAGAAGTGAAAGGTTAGGTGACTATTCACCTGAGAAAATACAATGACTGCCCTGAAATGTCTTATTGCTATTACAAAATGGAGTTTTTGTGGAAAAACCCATATTGAGCAGCACAGGCATGGGCAGAGCACTGAAAGCCAACTGAACTCCGGTAGCACCTGGAGCTCTCAAGCCATGGTGTGATACAGAATATACAGAGAATAAAATGCAAATTCAAGAATACTGACTACATTTAACAACTATGGTTACCCTTTAAACTAGCATAATCAATACCAATGCTTAGGGAAAAGGGGTAAGTCTGCTGCCTTCACAGACTACAGATCACAAGAACTAACTTGCAAAATATTAAGGACTTTGCATTTTCACCTCGGGTCAAATCTGAACTGTGTACTATGAATAACTATTAGCTCGTTGCAAATTTAAAATGCAAATTTAGGCTCCAGTTTAAAGCACATGTTAAGTACATGCTTAAGTGCTTCATTGAAATATAACCATAAAACATTAATACAAAAAGTCAGGTAGATAATTCAGGGTATTATCTACGTAAGTCCTTGATGAAACAAACTTGAGCATCAATAGGAAACATGAAAAAAAATACCTTCACTCTAGTTTCCAAAATCAAAAGCCAGCTCACCACAGTGATGGTTAAAAACCATCAACCATCTCAGAGCAGTTTTGTCCCCTACAGAAAGCTAGCTGGCCATCAGAATTCATCAAGGGAAAACTTCCACACTGCACATTAAAGAGTGACAGTGGACTCCCTCTGTAGCAGAAGCTCAGGACACAACTAGCATAAAGCCATCAAAAGCAATACAACCACAGCCAAGTGGAAGCTCACTGGAAGAGAGCTACAAGGAAATATTTTAACTGCTGTTGCCTGTGGCTGTAGCTTAGCAAGTTGGACATTACAACAGAAGAGATCAGTAGCCAATTTGACTCCCACTTTTGGGTTTCAATAGTGTGCGCACCCAGAATGTGAAGGACCATATTGTCCCAAGTGCAGCAAACCTTAGAATGGCACCAACTTGGACGTGGCAGCTTGCGTCAAAATACAGTTGTTATTTGAGAGTTCTTTTGTGCTTTGTATCAGTCTGACTTAGTCTAATATGGAGCACTTGGTCTGAAAGAAAAAGTCACTAGTCAGCATTCAGCACATCCTTTGAAACCACCTCGTTCTGCAGAGGAACGGTGGAACAACAGAAGTGTTCTTAGCTGCAACCAATGCTCATAAGCCAAAAGGACAAAGATACAACTTTAACAGTTTAGCAGAAGCATAAGAATGGAAGTGTTCACCCAAATTTTAATGCACAAATCAACTACATTTTTAAGATTTGATTCAGACTTAAATAATAAATAGGTGGGCAAAATATAATGCAAGACTTACTCAGTAAAAGTGAATTTTTAATAATCTCATGAGATCTACTTAGGAAACAGGACTAATAATGTTAACAACCGTAAATCCAAACCCTTCACACACTTTTCTTCTTAACACAGCAGTGAACTGTAAACCTGCATTTACTGGTTATCGCTTCCGTTTTTTAAAATATTAACTCAAGTGTTTCCTCCTTGGCCATTTCAATTTTTAGCACCAAAATTAGCCCAAAAAGAGGTACTGGTACAGCTTGATGTTGTAAATGAATTGTTTACATATAATACTTTATATATTATACACACATACTGTACATTCACACATCCACACAAACAGGAGGCATATTTAAATGAAAATATTCTGTGTTTCAATCTGTTGTCAAATGGAGCAATGGAAATAAAGCAGAAGGGGTAATATTTTACATAGTAGGCAACTTTAATGCTGTAGTGCACTTATAAAAAAGTCCAACTCTCCCTCCGAGCTCAGCAGCTTTTTTTTTTTAATATCACTATTCCGAAGGTTGCAGAAGTTATTGCCTAAATGTTATTCTATACATTTCCATTGGAATTCTCAAAAACACTTGAAATTGCTAACTAATTTACAACGTAACTATTTTCCTTGTTACAGCTTTAACTCATTGGCAATTTTGGAAGCAATGTTTTTAAAAGCTATGGATGTTCCCGATATCCGCTTAAAGCGAACTCCATTTAGGGACAGTCTTGGCAGTTTACAGACCTCCATCTCCCACTGTACAAGGTTTTCCGCATGCCCATCTCCATGGACACAGAAAAGCAAGAAACGCTCCCTTTGTTCATAGTCACAATTATTGGCATCCAGGACCTTTCGTATTTCCCTCATCATGTCATTGGGATCCATGGAGCTGGTGGTTTTCATGCTCCAGGTAAAACGCAGCGACCGAGGTTTGGCTTCCTTGTTCTCATCCTTCTGATCCACAGCTACATTGCGGCTGAAAGACAGGTATTTATTAGTTAGCAGGGCTAGCTACCTTCTCCACATTTTATGTTAGTGAAGCAAACACTCAATGCACACTACTGGTATTAGAACAGCATCTAGAGGTTCCAACTGTGAGCAATGCCTCACCTTCCTAGCTGCTGGACAGACACTCAAGGAAAAGCACTAGTTGTTGGGGCCAAAACAACAGTATGATATGACAGGTGACAGGACTGGAAGTCAGTAGAGTCAGGAGCATGAGGAAAATGACCTTGCGGAGGTAGAGCTACATGCATTACGTAGGACTTGATTTTAAGGCAGGTTCTGCTCAAACCCCTATTCTTGGGCCACGTGGACAGCTGAAACACCAGCTCCGCACTAGAATTTTCTGGAACATTCAAATAGCAGTTACTTATGACAAAAGGGTGCTCAGCCCAGGCTGTGGGAGTACCAGCTTGCGAGAGATGCCCACTCATATGCCTGTCCTGGGGGTTCCTCTGTACCTCCTTCTGTGCAAAACGTTGAAGATCAGCCACTGGAGTCCCACTGTTAGTTTAAAGCAGGAGGAAGGACAGCAGGAACAGGATCACCTAATTAGTGTGCTATGGCCAACATGCCACCCAGTTCTGTGCTGGTTCAATCTCATTCCAGCCTTCTGGCACTGGTATGCGTTTGAGATGATCACTAGAGTCCCACCATCTTGTAGACTACTCGCATTAGCTTCAGCAGGGGACATGTATTTTGTCTCCAATTTTAATATCAATGACTGACAAAGGTAAAGTGATAAAACCTTCTACTTCCTACAAGCTATGCAGCTGACTGCCTTTGAGGCTGAAATGCAGGAAGGAGTTGGAAATCACTGTGAGACACCTCCTCAACACTGTTAGCAAAGACCACACGTAACAAGGTTACTATTCTTGTCACAGTTTTAAGAGAGAAAGAACAAAACACCCAGGCTGCATTTCCCAAGTCTGCAACACTTTCTTTAACAATAAAGAAAGCTTATTCCTTGGCAAAGATAAATAAAGTTACACAGGACAAATAAAATAAATGTTCCAGAAATTTCTAGCTTGCAATGCTTCTACTTTAATTAAAATCAGCAGTCATGCAGCTAAAGAATAAGGAACTACACAGGGACCTTTAGGAAAAAAAACCGATAAAAGATCTGCTTTACGAATATTCACACAGTCAGTCGCCTCTTCAAATTTACTTGTCCTCAGGACAAGAGAATTCAACGTACTGACTGTCATGCTGAAATATTTTCTGAAAAAGCCTAACCAAATTGACACTGAAACATGCAGTTTAAGATCTCATATTGAGCTTCAAAGATCAATTTACAATATTATGTCAATCTGCTCTTTAAAATACTTGGCAATGAATTTCTGGTTCCAGAGCTTTTCTTCAATCACCATGAGGCAGGCAATTATGGAAAAAGTTAAACAAAAAGTGACAGCAAGCTCAAAACCAAATAAATGTATTTCTCAAATATAACCTATTTAATAATTTTAACTTCTATTAGAAAGGCTTCTAAAAACTGCAAGAGTCATTGAGTTATGCTGTCAAATCCAGCTACGTGTTTTACCAGATGTTATAAAAAAATCAGCAAGCAAACTGAAGAGGACTTGCTTTCAAGGCTTAATTTAATAAGGCTGTAAACGGGCAGAGGGAACAAACTTCTACTCAATGCTTATTTTTAGAAAGCTTTTTCTACTTGAAAACACTTGGCAGAACCAGTACAAGTTTGATCATTTCTAGTAGTGTTTTGTTTTGGGGTTTTTTTTTAATATGCAGATTTTTGATGATTGTAACACGAAATACATTGTGAACTGTGATTTTGGAGATAAGAAATATCCTACCACCCTTCAGTGGTTATCCTGAATGTTTGCATCCTCACTAGAGACTGCTCACCTACAGAGCTACAAGACAACAGCAAATTATAATGACTAAAATGAAAAAGAAACACACAAGGGAAAAGGCAACAGGAAAGATAAAAGTTTAGAACCAAGTCAGTCAGAGCTTTAATAGCTGTTTTGCAGACAGAAATGCTTCTTTGTTTAGTTTCAAAGCCTTGCGCGAAACAAAAGCTGCTGCCTGAAGCCACTATGCCACATAATCACGGGGAGAAACTCACCTAAGTAACATTTTAAACAAAAATTTTACCCTCACCTTGAGCCCTCAAATCTCCCGTTCCTCTCATATTCAGTTGGGAGCCTCATTGAAAAGAATGCAGAAGCAAAAGGAAGTGGGAAAGAGAAGACAAATCTTACACTACAATATACAATATCTAGTTGCTAAAAGATATTGCAATCATAGCAAAGGCGTGTTAAAATACAAAGCAACAAAGATGTAAAGAACTTCACAGGTGAGAACAAATCTGGAACACAGCATGTATAGCCTATAAACTATAGTTTTTATAAAGACCCAGGACCAATTTTTACATTGTAAGTTTAAAGGTGCTTTAGAACTCATTAAATCAAATTGAGCTTCTAAAAGCCAAAGATGTTAAACTAAAATTACACAGCATATTAAAGTAGTTGTACTAATTTACTAAGTACCACCCAAATGAAAACGTCTAATTAATTTTAGGATAATTATATTTAAAATGAATTATATATTTGAAACCCAAAACCTATTTATAGACAAGTCTGGTTATTCTGTGTTTGCACACACATCAAATTCTGTGTCATTAGATGTTTAAACAATACCAAATACCTCAAAGCAAAAGAACAAGATGCATATACACTTCAGCAAATGTTTAGAGGCAAGTCCAACGTTTCTTGAGATGTATCTCCATCCTATTTACTTCTACTCTAATGCATCTTTCACATCTGAGTACACTTAAATTTTCTGCCTTCCTACATTGCTTAATACTGCATTGCCAATCATCACCGTTTTTAAAAAGCCCAGTATCATCAAGCATAATTAAGACGGAAATTCATGTTCCTCTACTCTGCCATTACTGCAGTACCACCTCAGTGTTAACTCCGCTCATGGGGAAGGTGTCTTTATAAGGTTCTTATCAAGCCTACTCTAAGCTACTACATGACTTAATGGAATAAAGTAAATTATTAAAGCAGTTTGGTTGGCAGGTGTCTAAGGATAGGAATGTCAAGACAGTAAACTTATTTTTGACACGCAGCAGTATTTATACCAGGCTGTGTGGGGTGTCACAGGGATTAATTTCCTCCTTTCCTTCCTTTTGAGTGTTGTAGTGAGAGAACAGGCTTGTAAGATGATTCTGCGCAGTCCCTGTCACAAAGGAACAGAGGTTGTGCAAGCGTTACAAGGAGCACAGTGGCAGCACTCGCTCTATCAGCTGCAGAACCTGCTCCTTGCTCTAAATTTACGCTGCTAATGCAATAAAAATCCAGTTAAAGTGGTAGGTCACTCAGCTACAAGCCATTTATCACAGTGGCATCTGATCAGAATCCTGCGCTCTCAAGTACTGCACAGCTTGTGGTACAAGGGGTTTCTGCTGGAAAATGTTTGCCGCTGACCGATGAAAAGTCAACACAAGCAGAAAAGGACAAGGAAGATCACGAAAAAAAACCCAACTGACAAGTCCTCAACTAATTCGAGCACTTTGAAGTGTAAAACCCATGGTAGTCCTTGGTAGTCCTTTCCATGAGATTTTGTGCTACTTATCTACGGTGGATACAGGAGAAGGTGGAAAAATGTTGTAAGGTATACAGTCCATGAACTCATTCTTTACAGCTCTGTAGGGCTGACAAGGGGGTACATAAGAGGGGAGAAACCAGATGTACCAACTGAACAAATCCACACCTTTCATATGATCTGGGAAAGGCTTGTTTTACTGAGCAGTGCAAGCAACAAATTCGAAAACGCTGCTCAAATGAAGAACTGGGAGTACTTGATGTCTATTGTGTTTCTACAAACTGGACAACAGCTCTGTTAAGAGAAGCAGGTTTTTATGGATATTTATTTATTTTTTTCAACTTGCTAGAGATTGTAGAAAAATGGAGCATAACTCGTGTCCCCAGCAATAGTCTTACTGTTACTGCAATCTGCCCAGAAAAGTGTGGGAGGAAAAATCCTTAATGACGCTCCCAGATCCTTTTTAGGTTTAAATTAAGCCAAACTGTTTAGTTTCTAAACCACTATAGTCTAAATCTAAGAAAATTAATTATTCACAAAATATCTGCACTTTTAAATAATAAAAACTCTTTCATGGAAGCCTCTAAGAAAATCCTTACTGAGTTCAGTTTTTCCATGTATCAGTGCTCTGTTCATTTAGCAGCAGGAACTACAGTCAGTGACAACGCACCTTCAAATACGAACCACTGTATCAAGCTCTGGAGAGCTGTGCCAGTCTCTCTAGATACTCAGTTCCTTCATGAAGGACATGGTTATGGTCCAGTTGTGCAGCCCAGCACCTGTGCTTTGGGCACAGTCACTTACTGTACTGCCCACGCTGTTTCTGGGAGTCTGTAAATCAGACACAGTCCTGAGGCCTCCTCAGCGCTAATGCAATCTTCACTTCTAAATTACTGGTTTATGCTCTAAAGTTTTTTTTCCTTGTATTTTTCTATAAATTAATTTTATAGATCAAGGCACTCCTTGTCAGTTATGTTTTAATTTGTCATGCAATGCCTACACACTATCTCTTTTACAGTTTGTGAATGGCTTTCAAAAATAAGAATGCTTCCACATATCTGATCTGAGTTATGCTGTGTTTTCTGTTCTTTACATCTTTGTATATTCTGTTAAAAATCCAAATAAACACAAAGAAAACTGTCTAAAAAGATACAGAAAAAGAGCAAAAAGTGCAAGACACTGAAGTAGAACCAATTTATGGAAATGGAGAAAAGATGCTGCAATAAAATTTGGAACACAAAGTGATTTTTCTGTCAGAAAACAAGTTAGACTTCCACAGTGTGCAGATTGGCAAGGACAGTGCATGGTACAAGATATATATATATATATATACACACATATATATTTTATACCTCTGTGTACCCAGTACAACATTAGAATTCAGTAGTTTAAAATGGAGTGACTGAATACCTTCTTTCGTTCAGCTCCCTACAATGATGTTACATGATATATACATGCCACTGGGTTACAGTAGCTCTTTCAGTATCAAAGATGGTGAGTTTGGGTAAGATTGACAGCATATAAAGTAAGAAAGAATTGCCAACCTCCCCAATATTTTCAATTTAATTTTGTATCTACATCCAAGATCAGGTATGAAGGGAGACCACGCATGCTTTAAACAGAATTTAAAAAGCACACACTGGTCTTGTGTAGGTGGTGCAAGACTAAATCTCTTATTCAAATGACATTCATAGAAGCTGCAGCAGCTCTCTCCACAACAGTCTAAGATTCCTGGTCTCAAGTCAAAGGAAAGTTTTAAAAAATATTAAATAAATTTGCCTTTCACAAGCCTCAAATTTGAACAGTAATCTTCTCAGTTAAAAATGTACTTGTAAGAGCATTTTTCATCCTTCTTCAGAGAAGCAGAGTAACAAGCTTCTATGCATCCAACTGTTCAGGTTGCACAAATCACCATCCTTTGTTTTACAAAGAATGTGACTACTAGGAGATGAAAGCTCCCTCTTATAAAGTGGTATGCACCCCCATCTCACGATGCACATTGAGTTAAAACTGCTGAGTTTCATCTGTATGCTGCATTGGATGGTTTCTTTCCTTAGCTAACACTTCGCATGTGTTACTTTTCTCAAGTCAGCTGAGACAAGTCCAGCACACCCAACCAACACCAGTTCTCTAAACAGAGTCAGTTTGAAAGAGTCCTAATTATTATTACTGTGGAATGGCATTTACTCATTTCATCAGCAAAATTAATAATTAGATTGTACATAACAACCCCCAAATTTAAGAAGCAATTTACATATCTTGGGTCTCCTTCATTTAAGTATTTCTTTGAAATGGTCTGACAAACTTCAAATTACATCCATGTGCCTAACCTTGCATTGTGAAAGTTAAAACAACTATCTGTTTCGGAGCTCTATCCTTATTTTTTATCAGTAGCTGGAAATTGAAAGAACCGCCCTTTAAGAAGCTCCAAGAACAGAGCATTACAAAAATTTTAATGGGAAATTCACTTGTGGATCAAAATTGTCTGACCAACTTTCATAAGTCATGATAGACTAACAAGATACATAGTGAATCAATTCGTCCCCAAATTGCAAAATTAAATTCAATTTTTTGGTCTTAAAATGTCAGACTTTTGAGCTCTTCCCATTTGTTAATAAATCTGCATAGATGTCATACTTTCTGTTCATAAGTGAGGTGCTCTCTTCAGCAAATGCACACAATTTTAAAATACACAGACACTGAACCCTCATTCGATCTTCCATACAAAACTCTTAAGATTCGTAATCATGTTCAGTTTGCCTTCTATTGTAACAACTGCAGACAACACTTTGAACTCCTTATAAAATATCATAAAACAAAGAGTGTCAATTTAGCATCACTTACCTCTATTTACTTGTAACCTTATGTTTTGTTTAAACTTTCATCACTGTTATCAAACACCTTATTCTTCAAACATAAGCATGCTAAGTGTATTAGTACAGAGAACAGAATTACTTTGGTACTACCAACTCTATCAAAGAAAGAAGAATTCACAAGGCATGCTTAGCATCTTTGTTATTCAGGTGCCACAGATTCTTAAGTATCATCATGAGTTAATGGATTTATTCTATGCTTCTTTCTCAAGAAAGAAAAGTATTTAGTTCTCAGCAGAAAGTTTAGTTTTCAGAAAACCAAGGCTAGAAAGCCAAATCTGTTGTTAATTGCAGGAGCCACTTTTTTTTTTAAATATAAATAAATCCTACCTTTTGATAAACCTGAATGACATGTTTCTAAAAGAAATTAAGCCAAAATAATAATTAACAAAAAGTTTTGTACAAAATAAATTGAAAAAAGCCATTTAGAGTGAAGCATGCAAATAAGATCTCATTTAAAACGCATAATTGAAATTACACTTCAATACATTCTGAGATTAAGCAGATGATTTGGGGTCTGAAAAATCTTAGCATTGTTACTTCCAAACTTAATTTTTCTGGGAAACATGCCACCAGAGTTACTAAGAATTAAAAAAAGTACTGGTGTCAAAACACTTAAAAACTCATTATCTGCAAGGCCATGTAAAAACATGTTTATTTTCTTCATGTATTTCATAGAAAGTAAAAATCAATAACCCTACTATAATTAGTTCTCAAGTATTTTCATAGTTAGGTTTCTTCTTTTCTTCCCAACATAAAGTCAGTCATGTCACACCAAAAACTGCGCTAAATATTTAGCTAATGTAGTGCTAGAAGTTGGAATCATATTCTGGTGTAGACAATTGTTAACAATCAAAAGGATTCTGATCCCCCATAGAATGAATGAAATGGTTTACCTTTTTTTTCAAAATTTCAAATGAGACATAAGTGTGCTTTGATGGGATGATCCAGCTCCTTACTAGTTTGTATAGCACCCATTATAACAAAGCCCCAACCATAAGAGGTCCTATTGTGTTACAACTGCACGTTATTTAATCAAGTCCAGATGGAATTTAAGCTACTGTCAAAAGCACTGCAGAAAAACTTTGAGAAAATCACAAAAGTTGAAATTTGGAGGTAATGCTGCCTAAATGACTGATGCAACACAAATGGTATCTTCCAGCAGCACAAGTGAAAAGCTTTCATGTTCACAGTTTGAGTGTTCACCTTTGGAACACTAAGTAAGGATACTACAAACAAGCACAGAAAGATGTTCCAAAAGGATGTCTATGGTTAAAACTTCATTTGACAAAAAGCAGATAATTTAATTCTTAGGATGAATTTGAATTTTTTTTCCTCTTCTGTCTCTTAACAGAAAGAGAAGGAAAATAAACCCACCAGGGAAGTGCTAGATGGTAGCGAGCTGAGCAGGGTGAAACATTTACCAATACCTAAGCTGCCATGTTTCTATTTTTCACAGAAAACTTCTTCATTTTTAAACAAACTCACTCTCTAAATTGAAATCAGCCAGCTGTGAAAAACTGGAGTTTGGTTTAGCATGATTTTGTAGGAATAGGAGATTATGAAGAAGATGCTGAGAGGGTGACACATATAGTCATCAAAACACACAGGAAGTAAATGGTTTGGTGCCAATGTGATATATGCCTAAACCAAAATAGAGCAGGCCAAGATCAGAATGATACAGTCCAAAAAATTTCATGATTAAGAATGTACAAAAGCACGGAGATTATCTGAAGGCAAAGATAAACAAACCCTCACTTCTGCAAACATGAGCTGAGGATATCAAAGTGGTCTCAAGTATGCGGTATGTGAACAAACAGGTTTTTAAACACAGAAGGAAAATACATAGTTTTCCATTTTAGTGTTTGTGGGAAACTAATTTAAAATCACTCATGGATTTGAAACTACAGTAAGAACTGTTAGTGGGGGAACAATAACTGCTTAAGCTAGACCTTGACTGGACCAACACACCTTCACCCCAAAACCAGAATCTGCACATAAACTAAAGGTCAAAATAGCAGTTTTTAAAAGTTTGACCAGCCTCCTACTTAGGCTGAGCTGATAATACTGTTGCCATCTTAAGATGACCTGTGCTAGTGCTACTGCCAAAAGGAGCTTTTTTTCTCCTGCCCCTTCCCTTTCACGTGTGGTATTTCTATTCATGTCTTGCCAGCAAGATTATTCTGGAAATATTAATAGCCTAAGTGACTGGGAAACACAACTGGAGCTTCTAATGCTACATTAAATATCAAGGCTGGGATACTAGTTTATGCCATTTACTGACAGACCATGCAGTCAGGATGACCACCTATTGAACAGAGATGAAAAGTTTTCAGGCCTGCAGCATTGGCACCTCTCAGACATGAGGATGAAGAGCACAGTGGAAACAACACAGACAAAGCTGTCTCACCTTTTTTACCAGTTGAATCAAATGGGATAAACAAATGGCTTCTGTAACCAAAAGAACTACAAAAAAATCATAAGCCAGGGCATTTTAAGTTGCAGAAATTGTTAGGCCATTAATCAGAGAAATGTGAACAAAATAACCTAAGCAATGAACTACTAGGTATGCCTACTACCTGATAAAAAGGAAATGTTGCCTTGCCACTTTGAGAGGCTTACCTTCTTGTTATTTTTGAAGTTAGTTTAGTAAATAGATTAGTGGAACCCCTTGTTCGAGTCTGTGAAAGTGGTGTTGCTTCATGGGACAGACTGGGAGAAGCCGGCGGTCCATTGTAGGTAGCAGTACGTCGCTCTCTGAGCTGGCCATGGAAAGTGCTCCGACTAGCTGTTCCTCTGGGGAAACGAATACGATCAGGTGTGGTCGCACTGCTAATGCTGTGAGTTGAAGCAACAGGAGTTCTCTGATCGGGAATAGTGCTAGAGCAGAAAACAAAAAACAATGCTAGAACTTCTTTACAGAAGCACTATGGTTCTGCAGGAAACACAAAACACTATGCTCTACAGTAAAGCATAAGCAGACATTTTATATAGGCCAAGATTGCAAATATCAACATTATTGCAGCACTGTATGGAATCAAAACTTGTAAGAAGTTAGGATTAAAAGGCTGCCAAAACAGAAACCTACACAGGCAGAAAAATGCAACAGCAGTATCCTGGCAAAGACCAGATAAACTAGGCATCCAGTGTTTCACTGAGAAGACTGATGGAAGAATAGGTGAGTAAAGTTTCCTTTCAGGAAAGAGAAGCAATAGGTAACTTTAGTCTCCCCCTCCACATTCCATATATGCATCTTTGCAAATCTTGCTAATTTGAAAGGATCCTACACAAAATTCTCTACAAGCTAACCACTCCAAGCAGTGAAGTCCCTCAGGATACACAGTTAAAATCTCCCATAAACTTTGGCAACAGGGAATGTCCAAAACTCCTAACACTAGGAAAAAAAATTGCAGGATTATGTCACAGACAGCCTGACACACCACAAGACAAATGTAAACAAGACTGAAAAAAATGAGGAAACACACATCTTGTGGGCAATATATACTAGAACAATCTAGGACTAAAAATCCACAGCACAAAGTTAAGAAGCAGTGGGTATAAGTTAGTTTCACAACGATTTCAGGTTCTTACATAGGCCTGAAGTTATCTGCGCCATTGTCTATTGGAGGCAACATCATCTTCGTGTGCACAGAGGCTGACATGGACATCGACTTCTGATGTCGCAGCCGAACACTGGAGAAGGATGTAGTACAAACTGAAGCAGGGCTAGCTGCGTAAGCGAACATTTCTGTCAGGCTGTGAGGGGGTTTGGGTTCAGGCAGAGGCAGAAAGAAGAGCATGATGGACCAACAACAAACTGCTGCATAGAAAAAAAGCAAACTTTTCCTTCTATTAACTGATTTATAAAAAAACACAAACAGCCCTCTTCTTTGTAAACAGCAGTAGCTATCCTACACTCCCCTTAAAAAGTATCCTTACTATAGCACTGGACATCTATGAAGTCATCATTCTCTTACCATTAGCATTAGTTTGTGGTGATACCCTTGTCAATGTACAGAACCTGAATGACTCAGTGCTCCATGCCAATACACTATCAAAAGGCACTGATGTAACTTGTATTTGTGTTAACAATAATAAAACACCAACTTTCCAGAAGACTGGTGATAGCTCCCTTACTGTAGTGAAAAAAATTATTTTCAGAATGTATCTGTGTTAAAAGAGATCAGTGTAAGCCGGGCAAGCTGTCAAACCATGATCCATATCTGATAACTGAGGGACTTCACCAGCACAATTGAAAACAACAATATCATTATATTTAATGTTAAGTCCAAAGAGGCCCAAACAAAAAGGCTACTACAAATAAAACTGTATATGTAGAGGGCAATGAATAATGCTTGGTGTTCTCTCAAGAGGTATAACTGTTGAAAAGCATCTCGCACTGCTTGGCCACAAACCTCAAGTTCTCCAGATTACTATTCAGTCTCTGAAGGACGGTCTACAGTGCTGGCCATTCTGCTAAGCTGCCAGTTACTTCATGGTTACACACACTGAAATTCAAGTCCATTCTGGTACGTCAGCTGGACTTTGGAGAGGAGAATGCTAGACTGGCTACAAATACCAGCTGACCCACTTCTCAGGCTTAGCTCCCACAGCAGCAGTGGAAAACACCTCGCAGCTCAGACATCAGAACTGCTGGCTAAAATGGCTAGCAGGATCTACTTATTTTACATGTTTTTAACTTCTCAGAATCAAGAGAACTTTGTCTCAATCATGCGTGCATCTTCTTACAATGCTGTATCTGGCAGGACCCAACTACAACCATGACTACAATGAAGCCTGCCACACAGTCCAGCTTTCACATTGCCCCAGCATATTAAGAAATTGTAAGGAAATGAACATTCATCTCAAAAGCAATACCCTAAACTCAAGTAATCCCCAAACAACTGATCACTAGCATCTCAAGCACTTCTAGCTCCTTCCATCTCAATTTGTGGCATATGATAAGAGAAAGAATCTAGTTTTATAACACATTAGATCCAAGTTTTATTTAGTCACTTGCCTCCAAAGATGTCATAGCTAAAAGTATCAATAAGGTACCAGAACACACACTAAAGCATTTATCTCTTCCTCTGCAGGTCTGTTAGAAATCAGTTTCCTTGGATTACTAGCCTGGGAACACAGAAACAGTGAGCTAACATTCACCAGTTAGTGCCAAGGCTTGTTAAAAATCTGAGGCTGTTGTAAATCACGTGTTACAAATGATCTAAAGCAATTGCCTATCATTATGAAGAGTGCTTCATGAGTACCCAAGTACGTTAATTAATGCTCACGAGCTCTGGAGGAAAGCCAACAGAATCATCTCCAGCAAAATGCCTGTGTCAGCCACACAATGCGTTAAAAGTAGGGATCTGAGACATAAAACAGTCTTGGTTCAATCCATCAGGCATGGGGTCATCAAGACTCCTTTCTCCAACATCAAGTCCACTACCTGACTATTTGTTTTCCAAAGTTTCCATGCCTTCAGAAGCAGTGCCTTCTCAGAACTCAAGGTACAAGATAAAAACAGAGCAAGGAACACTTTAATACCTTCTCTACAGACAGAATGGGGACTTTAAAATATGTGCATCTTGCCTTTCAGGGCAAGTCTCCCAAGATTTTACTGGCTGTGGAAAAATCTAAAATCCAATTTGTAACAACTAATTTATAGTAGTTAGTCCTGCCTATTAACTGCCACCAACAGATTTTTTTTTTAAAAAATGGAGTTTAACAAAGGATGAAAAGTTAGAAAATTAAGTCTGCTTTAGCTCAAAACAGAGCACCCCCGTTCTATTTCATATTTGGTTTCACAGAAATAAAACAATTACAAGTTTCTAGTTACTTTTTGTCACGCTGAGAGTAGTAGCAATACTGCAGAAACACCTCAAGGCAGGCAAAATTCATTCTGAAGATCAAGTCCCATCAAGAGCCATGTTTAAGTAGCCTGCGCTAAAGGTTCCTGAATTTCATGTGGTCAATTGAGCCTTTGCCCAGTTACAGCAACAAATATATTTAGACAAATTCTGACACTGTGCCAAACGAATGTGCAGTTCAATGTTAAACATTTCAGTGAGAAGTCTCCAATTTAAATCAATTAGCAATACATTCTCATTATCTTTTCTCATCTTAGCCCTCTATAAAGAATCCCAAAAGTAATAACCATAAACAAGCAATAAAAGCTATGAAGTTTTTTTTTCCCCCCC
Organism: Coccyzus lansbergi; assembly: GCA_033558105.1. NCBI lineage: Eukaryota > Metazoa > Chordata > Aves > Cuculiformes > Coccyzidae > Coccyzus > Coccyzus lansbergi. The sequence continues at coordinate 159,782 of JAUMJK010000589.1, forward strand.
CAAGAGCGAAAACGTAAACACTCAGACATTTGAAATACTCCAAATAAGGTTAAATTTTGCAGAAGCAAATGAGGTTTGGATACCATATTGATAATAAAAGGCAAATTACATACGGATAATCAGTTATAGCTATCATATACAAATGAGGTTGCCAAGTACTAATCATTGTTAACTTTGAGCTTAATACCCACCAATGACAAACCAGAAAGACAGTACTTTCACAAAGAAAAATCAAAGCTGGGAAAAAATAGAGCATCAACTTGAAAGGACAACTGCCTAGGACTATGAAGTTACTCCTAAATTAAGGAGACATCTGAATCTCAAGCACTCCTTGTAAGTAATATTTAATAGATTTTAAAAACTTAATAAAGAAATTGTAGAAAAGATACAGCAAAGATATTAAAGACCAACAAAAATGTTATCAACACAAGAAATCAAACCCTTTTTGGACACAATGATTAATTTTTCCAGAATCCGGAAAAGAACAAAACTATTAGCGTATCAAATTGAAGAAAGGATGGAGAACTTGAATCTAAATAAACTTGGTAACATTAACAAGGACTAATCAATGAAGGTTGAGACAGACACACTATGAGACAGTACCAAATAGCTATGCTGTACTTCACAAGACAGCTGACTGCAGGCCCAGCTGGCCAGCTAGACTTTTGGCACTCTTCAAACTTATACTTGACTTTTTCCTTAATCACTTTCAGTTTGCAGAAAGCTAGGAGGAAGAGACAGGATCAAAACAATGTTCTTTTTCCCTAGGCTCCAGGGGTCAAGCAAGGGACAGAGACTTTCCATTCAACAACACAACTTCGCCACTCTTCCTTATAAACTGCCAAAAGGAAAGGGAAAATTCTGTGCAAAAAATAGAAGATCTTTCAAAAACTTAATCATGAGCTAGAAGAAAAGTATATTCTTCCCAGCCTTTACAATATATCATAAAATAAGGAAGGTGTGAAGGAAACTGGAGAAGCAGGAGAAGAGTACACACTCCTCTAAGCTTAAGCTTTTTTAAGTATTAGCTACTTAGGTGCTCTTCTGGCAGCAGCCAACTATTTTGATACCAGTAAAATACTCTGAAGGACAGTTGGTTAGAACTTAGAACAGCTGAGCCAGCCAGGTAAATGTGGTGGTATTCTTCACAAGTCTTACTCCACATAAAATGTCTACATTCACCAATATTTTTACTTTCTCCAGCTCTCCCCAGTCCTTGGTACACAGGGCAGAATGGCACTAAATATGGCTACGGTGCCAACATGGGAAATGGTTAACTCAACTTCCACTGTGCACTCCAGCCAGGTTTTCATTCAGTAAAGTAAGAGGAAGCCTGTTCTCTGCTTTAATTTGGAATATAGAGATATTAGTGCTTCCCTTCTCAAGATGAACTCTGTAAATAGTGGGAAGTTATTAGACTACAAGGATAACAGTAAGGAGCATTATTAGTCCAAAGCAATAGCCTATGATTGTTTCAACGTTGCTCAGAAAAAAAAATTACTTTTGCCCTAAGACTCTGTGAAAAAAACCCAATATTCCAAATAGTCCAAACAAGTACACTGTAGAGTGAAATGTAAAGAGAGAATGGCCTTTGTAAGATGGACTTTGTAGGCTGACATTAAAGAAGCCTCTTCTGCAAGCATATGTTGCTTGGCCACAGGCATTAACAACTGATTTAAGATGAAAGCTGTACAAATATGACATGTATTTAATCAGAAACAGGACCTTCCTTTTACATTTTAAGTACAAAGACCTTATGTACTGAGCACAGAAATAAAAATCCAACATACTTACAGGTTCTCCATAACCAAAGACCTATACTCACCTTTCATTAAGGCTTACACTAGAAAATGATTGAGTTTTAAAGTTGGCATTATAATTTTTTGGCAATGTGAATACAAGGGACACACACCACAGGAAGACATTTCATGTACCTGTTCTCCTTGCCATTTTGTATCACTGAATGCCTATCAGCAGTGGTTCTTTCACTACAAACATACGTGTTGCGCCGTGTCATTGCTCCGGGGGCAGTGTTATTCTACAATTAAAAAACACAGGCTTGTTATTCCCCACAAAGGGCTTTTCAGAGGTTAATCTACAGATAATTGAAGACTTGAAGTCATGCTAGTTCTACAGAGTTATAGAACTTATAATCATTAAAAAAAACTAATACACAAACAACTTCCAGGATTTTTAAGGAATAACACAATCAGAAAATGCAGTTCTAACAAGTTGCTCTTGTGTTTCATGTCGATGTCTCAAAATTAAATTTGTTTAAAGTTTTTAATTGCCAATGTTCTGAATTAAAAATTTTCAGCATGTATAGTATTTATCTACATCTGGATAGTCTATGTCTTTATAGCCTATTTTTAAAATACTTTACCACTTGTAGATTGTAGAATTTTCCTTTGAGTTAAAATCACACCCATAAACAAGATAGGATAAAACAAAGACTTAAGAAAGAGATGTGGTAAAATTCAGTGGGATGGTAAACATTAACTTTCAAACATTTAAATACTATAAAATTCTAGACATGTTTTTAAAACAGGGAAAAATAAGTCAAAAAGACAAATTGCAAAGAATTTCCATACGACATTTTGAAAAACATACATTTAGATGCAAGCATAATACATTGAGGACAAGAGAACCAGGGGAACTTAAACTACAGACCTTACTTTAGAGGGGAGAAAAGAAATAGAATTACTTTGCCTCTGTCTTTACAGAGAAAGAGGGTGGAGATATGCCCAAGTTGGCGGTCAATTCTCCAGGAACGACTGAGAAGCTAGGTAATTCACAGATAACAGAATTATAAAAAGTTAGATGCAATTTACTGTAGGAAAAGCATGGTGCTCCAGATAAACATGCACCCCCAGGTCATAGAGGAAGAAAAGCCAGCAAGCCTTACATTTTTTTTCTCCCCACCCCAAGAACATAACACAGGAAACTGCAGATGGTTAGAAAGTGGAAGAAACCTTTAGAAATTGTCTTTAAAGAAAAGGATCACGGAGCAAAGCAGGAAGCAAAATAGGCTCTAAACTTGAAACATCACTGCTGGGGAAAGTCTTGGAGAAGGCCAGCTTAAGGGAATGACTGGTCAGCACCTGGATAAGCACATGTTGAGTAAGGATGGCCACTAAGAATCAGGCAGGGAACTTCATGCTCAACTAACCTTTTGGAGTTCACTGAGGAATTACTGCTATGATAGATAAGGGAAATGCAGCGGATTTTTAAAATAGCATTATGAAAAGGTTTCACATAAATGGTAATAGCAGAGAATCTCAGGGAGAAAAAAAGGGAAAACTAGTTCAAGCACAAAAGGAAAGTAGCCAAACCTTTTTTTGTTTCCAAACCTGAAATAAAACCGTTAAAGTGGAGTATTCTCAATAATCAGCAAAAGCTTCTCCAGCGCCTTAAGGCAAAACATTTTCTATACAGGGAGTTGTAAGCAATATGAACCCCAACCTGCAGATTTAACAATGAAGCCATACTCCCTGTTTAAATGACTGCTGAGCCGCTATACATCTTTACATGAATGTACAAAGAAGAATGGAAGAGTGAACTGCACAACTTCCTGGTGTTAAAAAATACGAAGACTATCAGGAATATTTTGGATTAGCGAAACAATTAAATCAAAAGATGTATTTCCTTGTCTCAAGGGTTCCCAAATATTCCTCAGTGGATATTCTTTAGGGATAGGCATATGCCAAGCATCAGCAGACGTGCCCCCTGGCCCTTTCCTTGTACTCTATTTCTTCTGCATCCCTTGTCTGGACATCTATTTATTTTAAAGTCAACACTGACTCTTCCACTTCTGTCACTGTACAAATTCCCTTCTCTCTACTAAACTTGCTAGCAATGGAACTGTGCTCCTAATACAAAGTTCTGTTTGTATGTTCTTGAGAGGTCACGCTGTGCAAGGCACTTTGTGGTGTCCTCACAAACCAATCGTACACGGAAGTATTTTATATTAATTATATTAGCATAAATGTATTGCATATTAATACCATTTTGTTCTGTGTTCCTGAACATACTAGAGAACGAAGCACCTACAGTATCTGACAGTGTTTTCTGGTGGAAAATACATACAATATGGGTGGCTTCCTTCTTTTCACCCACTCCCCCAGAACACTGAATATTTAGAAGCCACCACTAATGTTAAATTGTACTGTGATGTTGCACCTCTAGAAGGATGAGACAGCAACTTCTATGCTGGACCAAACTTTAAAGACTATGCATTTTCAGGTTTGAGAGTAGACAAATATTAGCACCCATCTAAAAATGAAGGCCTCTAAAAGATGCATTTTCCTAGCTCTTCCTGGAATGCAAGGACAGGAGGATCAGTATACACTTTCTTCTGTTTGGCTTGGATCTTAGAGGTCAAAAGAGGAGATTTAAGCATTTCAAGATTTCAGTTTTAGCAAGAATACAGTCTTGGTATTGAGTGGTTCAAAGAAGTTCTTCAGCTATGACCTGTTTTTCATCCTATGTACAGATTATTAATCTCTGGACATGTCTATGTTGCACAAGTGCACAGCACATAAAGCCTGAAACTGGGGCTAATAGCATGGTTGGAATGACAGCCCCTGGGGCTGGGGTTAGTTGCATACATTCATCCTCATGGCACTGTCTGCCTACATTGCAGGAGGTGCTGAGATTGCAAAAACACATGTTGAGACTTCACAAAGTCCAGCAGAATTGATGAATCTGTGGTACCAAGTTCTCCTTTTTTCCTAAAGTGTCTTATGCTCACCTGCTTAGGTGTGCTGTTCTCACATTAAGAGATACCAAGGCAAGGACTGATAAAAACATTCAAAGAATGTGCTTCTGACTTGCAATAATGAACCAATCTATTTACTTAAGGGCATCAGCATGTTTTTTGGTCCTAACTGATTTTCCAAACACACCATCTATTTTCCTCTTTCAGTTTTCTTAAAGCTATACTGAGGGCTCTGAGGCAGCCTAGTTAAAAGCATTCAGGAAAAATTCAAAGTTGTGAGTAATAAACAAGGAGTCATTAGTTGCTCTAACTAATGCAACCCCTGCAGCAGGTTTCATTATTAATTTGGTATTTGCCCAATAAACCTGAAGTTTTTTGACATGCACTTGTTCAGTCTGCAGAACTATTTGGTTTGCAAGAATTTGAACACTTTGTAAACTTTAGAAGTACAGCTTGGAGCCTCTTACTCCAACCCCAGACATAGCTATCTGCTCTACAAATACAACTCTTATCTTTAAGTGCATGCTTTTAAGCTTTGTTATTAAATAAGAGCAGCACATAACTACAGGTCTCCAGCAAGGACCACTTATATTACTTTTGCTGTATCCATCAAAGCAATAATTTTTTTTCAAGTGTTTTTATGGTGATTCAACGTTTTTTCTCATCGTATTGCTGATTTTTTGACTTAGGGACTCAGTGAAAACACAAGTTCTCTCTACCTCAAACTTCTATCTACTTCAGGACAAAATGGTAACTCCAATACCCATTTTTTTCCTCCAGAAGTATGCTGATACTGTAAGAAATAAAACTCCCTAATCGGTTCCAGGAATTGCATAAGAAGTCAGTGTTTCCCTGTATCGCCAAGAGCCAGAAAGCAAAAGACTTTTCCTGGCCACTGTTGTAGATTAGAGTTTGCAGTTTGACATGAAGAGCTATAAACAGAGACAATTTTAAACAATAATTGATTGACATCACAAGTCTGACTCCACGTTCACCACCTTGTACCACTACTGGCAAAACATCAGTTGGATCAACTGCACACTGAATCAGAAAAGAAAAGCATGCTGTGTTTATAAGCACCAATTCTATTTCAGTACAAAATAAGAAATAAGACTAACAGAATAAATCCCCAAGATTTGGGAGTGGTGTAGAATAGTAGATGAAGATACTAAAGATACTTGAAGTAAAACATGTTGAAACTGGGATGCAAAGCTCTTGAATAAGTCACTATGCAATACTCAGTGAAGTCTGATGTAGGACAAAACTAATCTGATTATCCATTTTGAGACTATATCTAAGAACAGTCATGTAACAAGGAACAAAATCTGAACTGTCTCTGGACTGATCAAAACCCAAGGGAAAGGGCAGAGGACCATAAAAATCAGGAAAAGGTCCCCCAAAATCATGAACTCTTGGAGAAATTTACAAATAACAGCTGCTACAATAGAAGATGTGCCTTTCCAAGGAATGTCTTTGGTTGAAATCCTCCAGCCAAGTCACTATCAGCTACTGAACCAACAGACCATACAGAGCTAAGAAAGTAAGAAATATCTTATTCTACTTCTTTTGTTTCAGATTGTCACGAAGCTGTGAGCTTAGGAACTTCCGTTATTATTTGTTGTAAGTAATAGTGCTGAGAACATGACTATTTATGACAGTTTTGTGGGTTAAGTTTAAAAAGAAACATTCTATTGTGCATTGACTAGAGGCCTGGGAAGTGATTTTGTCTGGAAAGAAGGAAATTTTTCAATACAAAATCCAAAAGCTTTAGAAATTGAATGCTAGAAAACTCAAGAGGCATTATGTAGAAACAAATCTCCAACTTTGCCTCAGAGGGAGGCACCACAGAGTATACAAGGTAAAGCCCAACCAAACGAAAGTTTTTCTTTCTTTTGGTACATGGCCTACTACTCAACACTGTGAATTCACTAGTTATGCACTAGTGAAAATAACATCACTTGGTGTTTTTTTTCTTTGATAATCTTGGTACACATAATGATGACTTGGAATGGCTGTTAGAGAACAAAGATTAAGCGGCTCCTTATACACATGAAACTATAAAACAGGATAACAAAAATACAACTTTCATTCTTCTGTACAAAGGTCACCGAAGAGTAGCTAGTGATACAAGAAATAACTCATATAGAATTTCAGGGGACAGACTGTGTTCAGTTTCTTTTTTCTAAATGATTTTTTAATATCCAAGTTATGTATGTTCATTAACAGCAACCAGTGCTAATTATTACTATCTACTAACTACTTCAGGAATATTAAGAGTTAACTTGAGTAGCTGACTGACTGTGGGGGTGCGGGGAGGAAGAGGCAACAGTATGAGATACCTACGTTTACTCTTGATGCATGAAAATCAGCATCACTGATAAATCACAGGTTTATCACTTTTCACCTTCAAAAACATTTCATGGTTTTGATAAATAAGTGTTTCTACTTACACTAGGTACAGCTGAACTTTTCTTACGCTCGGGAATATCAGCCTTATTGGGATTGCTGGCATTTCCAAGCATTGGACTAGCTGGTGCAATTCCTCTTCCTGCAACAGCACTACTGCTGGATTTTCTTGACTGAATTCCTTCCTCTTTGAGGTCACTGTCTGTAGTACTAGTCTGGCTTCTTTTGGGATATGCCACTACTGAGGGGATAGATGGTCCAGCTTAAAAAGCAAACAAAACAAACAGAAAAGGTATTTTTCTTCTCAGAAGCTCAGTAGCTATTTTTCACTACAATGGAAATGTATTCACACATGACAATCAAAATAATTAACACACTGGGAATCAGAGTTGCAAAAAGGTAGTTCTTCAAGCTGTTGTAACACGCATGTTTCAGAAGACAAGAAAATATTGTGAAAACTAAACACCTGAAACTTTTCTCCCTTTCCCCCTCCTTTGAGGGTTAAAGGGATAGGAGGGAGGCAATGACCACACACAGACACAACACCCTGAAGCAAGGCCCCCAAGTTGTAATAAAATCTGACAGATTTGACAGTCAAGTCAACTCTAGTAAGGCTTCCCCTTGTATCACAATTCAAAGATCCGTGACTCTCTTCTGTTGACCTTGATAAGGACGGAAAGGCCATAATAACAACCAATTATTTGAATTCTTTAGGCAAAGATACTACCTGATTTCCATTAAATAATTACAATGCCAATGGAGTCTTCTGGCGTTTTGAGTACCGACACTGGTTTCCATTGGTAGGAAAAACCCTTTAGAAACATCTTAAAGACACTTAACAAGTAACCGACTCATTCATATGAGAGGATCGCTTTTCAGCACAAAGCTGGCACATGCTGTCCAAGCCAATTCCTGGTAAAATTGGGCTCTTGAGACCAATTGGTACCTGGTGACACAACCTTGGACCGCTAGCAGCACTAACGTCCAGCAGACTGTGCTCCTGGGACAACGCAGAAGCAGCAGTTGTTTTCCACCACTACCCCCATGTGTGCAAGGAAAACCTGAGAATGAGGCAGCTCCTTCCACAGTCCCAAGTTCCCTTTTGCTTTAATAGGTGCCTGAACACTGGGAAATGCCTGTGGGGATGTCAGGATTGTGTTTTCTGCCGTCTCAATTACAGCTACTCAGAAGAGGATACATCAGCTTTGTGCTTAGTGTTTTAATAACTAATCAAAAATTGTATGTATATACACACACATAAAAATGCTGATAAATCTGTATCAATTAAAAAATATTAAAATCAACCATAAACCAGAGTAAGCATCATTCCAGGAAACTCCTCAAGGAAAGCAGCCTCTGAATGCACTTGAGGTATTTAAAAGTAGAGCTAAATGGAGACTCCTTTGATTAGTTAGTGTATGGGAAGGAAGATGTTTAAGCTACTGAGAAACTCTATCAGCTATTATCCTGCACACTCACTAGGCAGAACAGTTCTAAGTGTGTCTGAGTCATTGATCTTTCAAAATTTAATTCCTGCAGGACAACCAAGTGACACTACCCTCAAGGAACAGGAAACAAGAAATATTGGCAAACTGACATTTCTTCAAGTTTTAGACACAAGCTGACCTACTAGTGTCAAAAGAAAACAAAAGCTGAACAGACATACAAGAGCATGGGGAGGAGTGCTATGCTTTATATGAAAAAAGGGGGTTGCAACATTCTCTTCAATTTGTGCAATGAGACTTTCCCAGCACAGTCAGGAATGCAAAGGACAACACGAGGCAAAACAAGAGAATGAAGTTGGTGTACTCAGCATTCCTCTAGAAGCTATTTTTGAAGGCTTTATAACAGAATCAATTAAAAACAATATCAGTTATTCAGTAAATTATTTCACCATCATGCTGTGAGTTACAGTGTTGTCATCCTCCTTACCTCTGCGGGATGGAAAGAAATTCAGTAACTGGGAGTCACTATATTCTGCAACACTGAGAATGAGAATTGCTCACCGTGATCACTGTACCGCCGCTGTTTCTGGCTAGAAGATATGCTTCTCTGAACTTTGTGATGAGGAGATTGTCCAGTGCTATTATTAAGATCACTACTTGGCCTAACTTTGGCAAGTGAAAGATTGCTGCTGGAGCTCGAATCACTTGCATCCAACTACAATACAAATAAGAATATTAAAACAAAGACCTCAGACAAAAGAAATCAAACAAACACCACATTATAGGAGCAGTAATTGGGAGGCAGAAGGAAGATGGCACTGGTACACTGGAAATTTTGTGACAACAAGCAATTTGCTTAGAGGCTCTAACGTCTCTTAGATTCTTGTGCAACTGTCTTAGGCAAAACTCAGCAGAATCCACAGCTCCTCAGAGGACAATAAAAAATGATAAAAAAATACATCTCTACTTTCAGTACTCTCCCCTCGGAGATCTCGAAGATTAACAGGAAGAGAGGATACATTTAGTAGAAGCTGCCACACCAGCTCCTTCAGCAGAAGAGCAAAGAGCAGATTGCTGGTGTCAAGTCCTCCAAGCATCACGTGGAAATACAAGGCAAGACCTTTTTTTTTAGGTTGATTGGTCCTGCTGATTGGTTCTCTTAAACTATTTACAGCTGGCACATTAACACTTGAGCTCCTAGACTAGACAGGACAGTAAGTGGCACACAAAGTCCTTCAGAGGAGTTAACTGCTGAGCAAGCAAGGTAGTTTTGGGAAGCCTAAAGGCAAGAGTTTACTGACTCGGATCAGGGTAAGAACTAACACAGCACCATTTGACAGTTGCCACTAATGTTTCAAATAATTAGACTATAACAGACTTTTGTGCAGGAATACAATGCCTCTAGTTACTGGCTTAATTTTTGCTTCTAACTTTGCTAAGGACACTTCCTGATTCCTTTGTCTTTTTGCACTTGTAAGAATGGTACTTACCTCTGATGATTTTCTTCCTAGCAATAGGTATGTAGCTGTGATTTCATCATACTTCATTTTACTAAGGGATTCTTGAATTTCTTCTTGGGAATATCCCATTCCTACCATAATATCTAAAATGAAATACACATTGTAAGTAACAGAAACACACTAATATTTAGGCTGGATGAGTTTTTAAGTTCAAGGGAAAGAATGGAACATCTAAAGAATCCAACAAAACAACTAAGTGTGAGAACACAAGCCTGATGACACACCATTATCAGAAGATTAGTTACTTTTTCCAAATGACAAACAAATACATAGTGGTAGAGAAAAACACCCCACCCATATCACGCAAACAGTACTATATTCTGAAAAACACTCAATTACCTATTCTTTTCTGGTCCGAGATGTCTAGTTCTGGTTCAACAAAAGGTTTAAGTTCATCCTCCTCATGTCCTGCATTGATCCACCTGTCCTTCATAATTTGCTATAAAAGAAAGGGTTTTGTTAAGTACAATATAGTCAGCAGCAAAGAAAATGAGCTGTTAAAAGAACTCCTCCCTGTATCCACCTATGGAACACTAAGGCCTTTTCTCATTTTTCTTTTCCAGAACATGCTCCAGAACCTACGCAGTTTTGGTTTGCTTTGGTGAGGAAAATCAAGTCAAGCTGCTTCCCAATCAGGTATATTCTAGCACATAGCTGAAAGCTAGAAGTCCACAACACAGACCAGGAGCAGTATGACAACTCTGACAAGTCCAGTAGGTCTAGGCTCAGCAATGGAAACCAGTCATGTTATGGTCCTTCTCCATGATGGTACAAAGTGCAAGCAAAACACAAACACAACATAATCTAGCAGCCAACACCCAGTTAACATTAGAAAATGTCCTGTTGGATCATCCATTAATGCAGGAATCCACAATGTGTGCCCAGGGGGCCAAGAAAGCCAATGGCATCCTGGCTTGTATCAGAAACTGCGACCAGTTTCTGACCCAGGGAGGTTATTCTCCCTCTGTACTCAGCACTGGTGAGACTGCTCCTTGAATCCTGTGTTTAGTTCTGGGCCCCTCACAAGAAAGATGTTGAGGCTCTGGAGTGAGTCCAGAAAAGAGCAAAGAAGCTAGTGAGGGGGCTGTAGAACAGGCCTTATGAGGAACGGCTGAGAGAGCTGTGGTTGTTTAGCCTGGAGAAGAGGAGGCTGAGGGGAGACCTCATTGCTGTCTACAAATACCTGAAAGGAGGCTGTAGAGAGGAGAGGGTGCTGGCCTCTTCTCCCAAGTAGCAGGGAACAGGACAAGAGGGAGGTTCAGGCTGAACGTCAGGAAAAAATATTTCATGGGAAGGGTCATTGGGCTGTCCAGCAAGGTGGTTGAGTCACCTTCTCTGGAGGTGTTTAAAGCATGGGTGGATGGGGTGCTGAGGGGCCTGCTTTAGTGTTAGATAGGAATGGTTGGACTCCATGATCCCGTGGGTCTTTTCCAACCTAGTGATTCAGTGATTCTGTGATTGAAACCATTAGGAAAAGTCATATGACATATGCAGTGTAGTCTCATGTTCATTTTGAAAGTAACTGTGGAGTGTGTTGCCTTGTAACTCCAGCAAACAAAATCTTAAAAAAAAGTCATATGCTTGTCTCAAGAGGAAGCCTCTCTCCCCCAGACCCACTCCAAATAATCTACTCAGTAACGGTATGACAATAAGTTACAGCTCAAAAATATAGTTCCAAAACAATGTCTAGCTTTTTGATGCACCTCATTTGCACCGTTACCTCTAGAGTGCCTCTTTTTGTAGGGTTTAGCACCAGGAAACGTTTGAGGAGGTTTTCACAGTCTGTGGACATGTAGAAAGGAATCCTATATTTTCCTCTTAGCACTCTTTCTCTAAGCTCCTTGTAAACGGAAGAAAAACAGACAGTAAGTGGTAAGCAGTAAATCACTTAACACATTAGGCAAACACGCCCAACATGTTCTACACAAACTCACCTTTAAGGTCTGTCCATCAAAAGGAAGAGATCCGCTCACAAGGGTATAAAGAATAACACCTAAACTCCAAACATCTACTTCAGGTCCATCGTATTTTTTCCCTTGAAAGAGCTCTGGAGCAGCATATGGTGGGCTGCCACAAAAGGTGTCCAGTTTATTTCCAACTGTAAACTCATTGCTAAAACCAAAGTCAGCTATTTTAATGTTCATATCTGCATCTAGCAATAGATTTTCAGCCTGGAAGAGAAAGAATGGATGGCAAAATGAACTTAAAATACTTGATTTTAAATACTCTTGTCTGTTTTTAGTCATTCTTAAAAAGCAAAAAGTTGAAATATCTGTTAAAAAGTCCCTTTCTTGCAAGCTCTTTCAGCATCCTTTGGTCTATCACTCACATATTCTCTATTCTATAAATCTCTGTACGATGGCTTCAGACAATGGAAGCTGTTAAGCTACACGAAAACCGTGTTATTACTATCCGTTTTCTGCAAAGAAATGCATCCTGAGCTATTGTCATTTACATTTTTGATCTATTCAGATGAAAACAAGATACAGTTTCACTATGCATACTTCTTGCACAAGTTTGGTAATACAAGTGGCCTTCAAACTTATTTCAAGTGTGGAATAATGGGGGTGAGGATGTTGGTTTTTTAACTTACTAAGCCATCATAAGTTGAACAAGTTATGTGGTAACACTATGAATATAAAAGGCACATTTTAAAGAAGGGATATATCATTTCATGCCAAGCTACAGAGAAGCCAAACTTCAGTTTAATCATCACAACTGGCAATGCATTCTATTTGAGACCAAAGCTTGTCATACCTCTATCAAGGTAGATTTATTTTTAATACCGTTCAGCTAAGACTGACCTGCACCAGATTCTGATCTGACCACAGAATAAGAAGCCATTACATTTCTATACTTAGAAGTCTTACAAATCCTCTTCCTTTCATTTGAAATGGTTCTATACTGTAAACATTCCTCAAAACTCACTATAACTCGTGCAAAAGAAAAAAAAAATCAGTAGGCTTAGTGTACACTACATTTTACACACCCACAGGTACAGAAGCTGACACACACTTCACATACTTTTTCCTACTCACCTTGAGATCTCTGTGAACAATATGCTTTTGATGGCAATACTGCACTGCAGATACTATCTGTATAGAAAACAAGCCCAATTATATAAGTGACATCTCAGAAATGCGATTTTTAATCAAAAAGTTCAATATTTATTAATAAAGTTGACTTGCATTTATCCACTCAGAGCTACATAACCAAATACTACAGTGACCGCTGTTATTTGGGGGAAAGCTGCTAAATAACTTAAATATTTCTTATTTGATCTATTTGGTTTCTACTGTACTTGAAAGAGGATTTTGTTTTTCCTGTGTGGCTAATTATAGACCAGTAGAAGCAATGACTTTCAGAAAGGTTACTGAAGCATTTCCATTCTAATACTGTATATAGCTATAAATGCTTTCCCTCTAGACCGAAGTTTTCCAGTTCCCCATCAAAGGTAATTTTTCATGCTGCAGCATGCAGAGAAAAAGGATAAGAAAGCACCCTAGCTACTGGAGAAACTACTGGCAAACAGTTTGTTTGTCAAAACCTAAGCAGTGAGAGGCAATTGTGCATCTAACAGAGGTCTGCTGGCTAAGTAAATACGGTTTATTGTATTTTGTATACTGTACAAAAGTAGCAAGCTCAACAACAACAACAACAAAATATCTCTGTCTCAATTGTAATCGAATACTTTCTTCCATTCTGATTTCCAAATATCATTTTTTCCTATCTTATACTGCAAACTATATAAGCTATTTATGTAGTACAGTGACCTAGTATGTTCCTTTAGTCAGAAGCATTGCTGTAGAACTGTACACGCATGGAAAAACTGGATAAAGTTATTGTTCCATGATCAGATGTCATAAAATAGATTTTATTGTTATGTATACATGGTCAGAATTGAGGTAGAGTTTATGACTTCTCAAAATAAGTGGTACTGCACATAAAAAATAATATACTGTAATACCTGTTCTTAAATGTATTTCCATTCTTTGTCCAAGATCAAGATTTGCAATACAGAAAGATGAGGTATCATTACTGTTACAAAACATAACTGTGTTCAGTTCTGGGCCCCTCACCACAAGAAGGATGTTGAGGCTCTGGAGTGAGTCCAGAGAAGAGCGACGAGGCTGGTGAAGGGGCTGGAGAACAGGTCTTATGAGCAACGGCTGAGAGAGCTGGGGGTGTTTAGCCTGGAGAAGAGGAGGCTGAGAGGAGATCTCATTGCTCTCTACAACTACCTGAAGGGAGGTTGTAGAGAGGAGGGAGCTGGGCTCTTCTCTTAAGTGACAGGGCACAGGACAAGAGGGAATGGCCTCAAGCTCCGCCAGGGAAGATTTAGGCTGGACACCAGGAAGAAGTTTTTCATGGAAAGGGTCATTGGGCATTGGAACAGGCTGCCCAGGAAGGTCGTTGAGTTACCTTCCCTGGAGGTGTTTAAGGCACAGGTGGATGAGGTCCTGGGGGACATGGTTTAGTGTTTGATAGGAATGGTTGGACTTGATGATCTGATGGGTCTCTTCCAACCTGGTGATTCTATGATTCTATAACTCATGATCAGACTGCCCAGCCTAGTGTAAGGATTCTCCTAAACTAGTAAGAAGCGATGGTTCTCTCTCCCAGTATTTAAGAGTATAAAATTATTATTAATAATATATTAATTAATATATATTAATTATAATAATTGTAATTAAGAGTAGCTGAAAGTAAGTTTCTTGGTAGGTCAAAGAACTGACCTACCAGTCAATTTTGTGTTTGAAACTTAAGTACTGATGCTATGATCTTTGTGCCCCTGTGTTACTGAATCATGCAAGTGCAAAACGCCACTCTAGAAACCAAGCAATCTACAAAAACTTGAAATATTTCCATTCCAAATGCTTTCATTCTGATTTTGTTTGTAACCTTTATGTATTGAGTCCCTCTTTCGGATACTAAGTTCAGTTTTTCACAGTTACTGAAACTGCCAAGGTTCTCCCATCCTATCACTTGTACCATCCTTTTGGTCTTCCTTCTTTTCCTCTCGGCTACTGTTACATGAGCACCAGTCACAAGCTTGCTCTGCAGGCACTTCCAATGCTGACAGCATGACAAATGCCTCAAGCTTTATTCAGGACTGCAGAGAGACAGCACTATACCACTCTCTCCCGAACCGCTCTTACTCTGAGTACCTAAGAGCGGAAGGTCTAGCAGGTAATCAATCATTAGTTTGCTTTGGAGATGCTTTTGAACTATTCTGCATTGCAACAGGATAGCACAGAGACTGCAGAAGGGAGTCCAATCTAAATGGAAGGGAAATAATGCAATGTGTATGACATAAATAATTAAAAAACTGCAGTCAAAGCAGAATGAAAAATAGCACAAAACATGGCTGCATTGGATTGAGTCCTCTGTCTTTCACCTTCCACCACTGTTTCAACTGACAGATCCCTCAACTCCAACCCCTCTGAGTGTGAGAAATCTGGTGATACTTGTAAGGTGGGGAGGGAGGGGAAGAAACAGCAGATCTTTTCGCTAGAGGTAACAACTGGGTTATTGAAGTACATTTCTTGGGAGGGATTTTAAAACCTATATAATCACAGTTTTTTCAAAACAAGTTAGAACAAATTATCTCCAGGCAGACAAATCAATCTTCATAAGCATTAAATGACAAAAGGAGAGATAAATGACCTCTCAAGGTCTCTTCCACACTGCCATGGAGTATTTAGTTTCTTAACTGGAACATATGAGTAAGATGTATTTTGTGGATTTTTTTTTATTTTCCAAGCTCTGTCCTAACTTCTACCAGCACTAGAATTTCTAAATTGTTTCTGCAGGAAAAGACCAGGAAGGCTGAAGGAGGTCAGATCTAACTGGCTGCAGTAAAGGGAGAGAGGGAAGTAATTTTGGGAGGACCCCTGCTTTAAGTCTTCAATTCCCAGTTTCGCATTAATTCTTCTCCAGATGGGCAAATTTTTCTATGGAAAAAGAACTGTAAGATTGAACCAGAACTACTTGATAGCATTTAATAGGGAAAGAAAATTAAGGTGACATTAAGAATACAAAAAGTTCTAGATTTGAATTTCTCACACATGGCTGCTCAAAAAGAGCTTGAAATGGAGAAATGCAAAGCATGGCTGTATTTTTAGTGTTTGCACTCCCTCCTGTATTCTTTGTCAAGAATGACTGTAATGATGTGATCACTCTCTTCTACATTCTTTTTTCCTGGTAAAAATCTTAGGTATGCATAACAAAATGGTTAAAAAAAATAAAATTAACAAGCAAAGAGAAGAGAATTACCAAATTCTGCTCTTTGCTTGCTAACGCGCAAGTGCCTGCTCAGGTAAAACACAAGTGTTCAATGAAGAAATCTCATCTACTGAAAGAAGAAAAATGATCTGAATGCAAGATGTAATACAACCTATTGCAAGAACTAAGCTCTATGCCATGGTACAACTGTTTCTTCAGTTTAAGAGAGCTATCGTCTGGTAAACCAGTTAATGAATTAAAAAAGTAAATCCCTATTATGTCATAAGTCCCTTTCTCGCATAAGAACAGCTGCACTGAGTCAGATAATAGGTCTAACAGAGCATTCTCTCTTCAACAATGGCTAAGAGCGATATGAAGCTATTCTGGGACCACAATGTGAAATGAATAGTTTTATGACTTATAAACCCAGTAAGGTCTAGTTTCCTTTAACGCTATCCCACAGTCAGAGTCCTAATGTCTAATGAATGCCAAGTTCTGAACAGTTTCCCGAATTCTGTCCTGTACACATGCTCTTTTCTCTAACAAAAGTGCAATATGCTCGCACTATAGTTTCTGCTTCTTGGGTTACTACTGGTGCTCTCCTTGTTTCTAACAGGCGCTCATGCTTTTGCAGCTCTCAAAAAAACCTCTTATCTTTGAGATCAAGGTCCTTTAAAACGCATTTTGCTCTGTAGCCAGAAAGTCAGCTGTTGAGGGAGGACAGAGCCCAGCTGCTTGTGCCAAGACAAGACTTATAGGAAGAAGCTAAAAACATTGTTCTATGTATTTCAATGGAACCAAGTGAGGCCATCTACGTACTTTCCTTTACGGAGTTTAGTCTACCAAAGTAGAAAAAGAAAGAAAAATGCAAGCTGATAATCTGAAGTACCTAAAATCAACACTTGATGGGTCAAATACTGAGCTTAGCAGGTAACTATCTTTTAAATTCTTACTCTTCACATTGGTTTTTGAAAAATGAAGTTACATATATATCCTATACAAGTCACGTTATCCTGTAACACTAAGCACAAAGTGTACCTGTAAAACATGTTTGACCCGTTTCCACAAGTCTTCACTTAAAAGGGAGTTAAATTGTTACAAAATATTAGGTAATTGCAAAAGATGTACAGAGACTGATGAACTGTTGAGTCAGGTGGTTAAGTTGCAGGAGAAGAGTTAAAAGGCTACACAGTATTACAGGAGCTGAGATGGAGATAGGGAGTGGTTTAAGAAGCATGCACACCTCAGGCAAACATCACAGAGGTACATTCGACCCTAGTGACCCACAAAAGCAGGATTCTGCTTCACTCCCAACACTCCAGCATTACAACCAAAACAAATATGAAGCTCTAACAGCTGTAGAAACCCATAAGCAAGGTCTGTAAGGATAAACTATACCAGCAGCACAGTAGATAGCACAAAAAGAATCGACAAATGCTTGCAATAAGTAACTCTTAAAGGGCACTGAAGCGTCCATCTGCCATCCCAACAGGGAGTCACAAGAGGTTTGCTGCCTTATGGGACTGAGATGTTGCCAAGAGCGTGTCACAACTTATCAAGAGTACAGTCTACTATCCACTTTTACACATGGGCATGAACGAGACACTGCAAGCTGGAGCCCAGGCAGAAGACTACAAAGCCCTGAGTGTGCAAAAGAAGAGTACTAGTGCCCAAGCTATCGCTTCTTCCATTTTACCAGTTAGAGAAAAGGGGGTAGCAAGAAATAGATGTACAATGGATGGTGCAGTCATGAGGGTTTTGGCTTTTATGACAATGGCACATTCATTGATGACTACAGTCTGTTAGGCAGGGATGGGATTCACCTGCCTAAAAGGGAATCTTTTGCCAATATGGTGAGGCAGGACTTGTGGGGCAGGGTCCAAAGCGGCAACACTCGCACTGTTGCATCCAACTGCGGAAGAAGTCAGGCCAACAGAAGCCAACACATATTCCTAAGTTGCCTCCAAAGATGTAAACTGGATGATCAACCACCTCAAGTGTATGGTATACCAATGCACACAGACTAGGGAACAAACAGGAGGAACTGCAGCTCCACACCCAGTCAGAAAGTTATGGTATCATAGGAATAACTGAAATACAGCGTGACAACATAAGTGACTGGAGGACTGCAACACATGGTTTGTAAGCTGTTTTGTGAAGACAGGCAGGGAAGAGGAGGAGGAATTAAGGAGCCAAGGAGAACCTTGAATGTACAGAGGTCAACTATGGTGATTGTGGAAACCCTACTGAAAGCCTCCAAGTCAAGATCAGAGCTATTGGTTCCAAGGGGACTCTTAGAGTAGCTAACTGCTACTGGCCTACAAATCAAGATGAGAGGGCCAGCAAAACAACGTATTGGTCACTTAAACAAGCTTTGAGTCAACAGAACCTGGTTCTTACAGGCACATACAACTAACCAGACATTTGTTAAAAGAACAATGCAGCAGCTCATGTCATCGATCAAGTTCCTGGAGTGCATCCAGGACTGCTTCCTCATACAAATGTTAGATGTGCCAAAGAATGAGGCACTGCTGGATTTGCTACTCATGACACAATCTGCTTTGTAATATCTCAGTTAGTGATAGCATTGCCCGTAGTGATCTCAGTATTGTGGAGTTTGAGATCCTGATGAGCATCCTTGAAAGTCAGTATTAAGACAAAGGGTTTAGATTTTGAAAGAAAAAACTTCAGCTCACTTAAGAGCTCAGCTGAGGCAGATACTGTTGGGAAGCTTCCATAAAAGAGCTAGCAATACTGTAGATTTTTCACGAATGCCCTGGAAGCACAAAACCAGGTCATCCTTTTTAAAACTAAGGGAAGTAGGTGGAGCAAGAGCGCCCCACCCCCCGTCCCCAGCTTAACCATGAGCTTCTAAGTCTGCTCAAAACCAAGATGGAAGCGTACCAGAGTTGGAAAAGAACACCAATACCTATCGAGGCCACTCTCCATAATCTCTGAGAAGTCTCAGAAACTGGGGGATGTCCCAGAAGACTGAAAGAAGGCTTAGGACTCCCCCACCATCTACACAAAGGGCTTAAAGGAGGATCCAGAAAATTATAGGCTTGTAAGATTATGAACGGACACAAGAGGAAATTTTTTCACAATGAGAACATCAGCCACTGGAATAATCTCCCCAGGGAAGTGATAGATTCCCCAACACTGGACGCTGAAGATTCAGCTGGAATAGGTGCTGGGCCACCTTATCTAGACCGTGCTTTCGCCAAGAAAGGTTGGACCACATGATTCTTGAGGTCCCTTCCAACCTGGGATTCTGTGACTGTTGAACAAATGTGCAATTTCAATGAAATTACTACGAGATCTTTTTTCATGCAGCCTGTGATAAATAAACTGAGGACAAAAGTGTGCAGCTGCTCTTTTGGGTTTGTTCTGCTTGGGTTTTTGTGACTTTTTTTTTTACCCCCAAAGATTAAAGTGCATAAATACAAGATTCAAAGAGATGTGAGAAAAGGAACAAGGATTTCACAGAAATGCTTTTGTTGCCTCCTTATGTTGGGTAAAACACATTTCCATCTTTCCTCTACTTTCATTGCTACTTATATGCTTATTGCTTATATTGCTTTCACACTGTTCTTACTGTATGAAACAGTTGTGGTACAGTTTCCTAGTTCCCAAATTGTTTCTTTTGGTCACATTAGGGAAGCATAAGTTCTCCTTATAAAGCATTTTGTGCAAGTCATTCATTAATTTCCTGGCAGTCACATATATTCTTATTAAATTTCTTCTACAATACTTCTCTACAGCTAAGCCTAAAAAGTGAAGCTATCGGAGCCTGCGCTTCCAGTGAAACTGACTGCCAGGTCACCGCCACAATTGACCACTTTAAAATCCCTACATATCATTCAATATAACACTCTTGTCCCTATTGTGTCATTAAGCAGGAGCACAATTTTGATATTTATTACTTCCCACAACACTATCTAGGTTATCCACAAGGGGTGGAAATAATGCAGTCTTTTACAAATTTCCTCACAAGAGCAGAAAAAGCATATCAGACCAGTCAGATCTGCAAATCAAGCTAGATGCTGCAAAAGCAGAGATCTGGATTTAAGTTAGTTATGAAAAATACTGTTCAATACTGCTTTACTGTAGAATGGAAATGCTTTTTTACATATGAATGAAATTCTACCATCTTTGCAAGGCTTGTTTATCCATCATAAAGAAATCTAAACTAACAAGCCTAGAAATTACTTTTCCATGTTTTTTACAACTACTAAATTGCATTTTTTCATGTAAGTGGATGGATGTGAACAGATCCCTGTTACATGCACTGCTTGCGTTTTGACACTGGCCTGTTTGTAGCCTGTTACATCTGAATAACTTCCAAAATGTTACAAACCAGCAGAACCAGGGATATACATGAAAACACCGCAGAGGAAACGCATTTTGGAACAGAATACACTTCCAAATCAAGCATTGTGTTCTGGCACTCCTGGACATCCTGGCACACAGCACTAAAGAAACTAGCACCACTAAACTGACTACTAATCCTTTCAAAGCACTACTATAATCCAAGTCTTTCTCACTTAGAGCTGCAGTCCACAACACACTGAACACTGTTAGAAGTTAACACAAAGGACAGCCGTTTTGTTCATTACACGAGAGAGGGGGGTAGGGAGGCTGATGTATAGGAATGTTATACATACCTGTCTAAATTTAGCTCTAGCCTCCTTTTCCTTCATTCTTCCATGTGCAACCAGATAGTCAAAAACTTCCCCTACAATTCAATAATGACACAAATTAATTTCAGAATTCAGAGAAATTTAAAATTCTAATTTGAGAATCCAGAAATTCCTCTCAAGCAGTTTCCCACAGCAGTTTTACTAGAATGGTTGTACTTAAGGGTTATGATTACAGGTTAACTCAAGAGAACAAGGCATAACTGCTATGCAATTTACTACATAGTCATCTCTCATACAAGAAAATAATAAGACTTAATGAATGAGTGGATACAGACAAGAAAACCCCATCTCCTTCCAATTATTTATGAAAAACCGAACAGCATACTTCTGTTTTGTAAATACAGACGACATGTACCCCTTCACAGACTTTCTCACAAGAGTTGCTTTTGCCCTACAAAAAAGTGCTTACTATGTGAGCATATCTGCTGATATTTGTGAATATTTTCACATCAGCATTAGATTTTTATTTACGCATAATTGTGTTCTAGCCAAAATCAGAAATATTAGTTTTAATCTAGGCTTGTAGGTACCCACAAGGAAGGTCACAATAATCAGCAACACGATACACATGAATATAATCTTTCACACAACCACCAGATCTGTAAGACGCACTCCTGAAGCAGCCCAATGTCATATGGTTACAGATGACCAAATCAGTACAAAAGATGTGTTGTGTTTTGAGGTTTTTTTCCTTTTAATTAATTCATTAATTTTATAGTGTGGCAACATAGACTACAAGGTTTGAGCTCTAGGTGCAGCCACTGGCCCATGAAACACTGACGTGTTTCTGAGAGCATGGGAGACTTTCTTTGCTAAAACTCAGCCATGTGGCTCAAATACCTAAACAGTCTCTGCCGAGCAAGAAAACACTATTTTTGTAGGCAGTCACCTCACAAGTGAATAACTGAGTAACTTCACATTTTTGAAAAGAAAGAACTCTAAATTTGAATAATAATAATAAAAAAAGATCTAAAGTCCTACAGTAGGAAAAGCAACTGAGCAACTGGAGGGAATGTCAGGATTTTCTACAAAATAATCTTATTTCCCCTATAGTCTATTATTTAATACTGAACTTGGACAAGTCTCTCAGTTGTATTTCACAGCTGTTTCTTAAAAAAAACCTTGAAGAGAGAAACCTGAACACTTTTTCACAATTCTTGAAAAATGACAGCAGAGAATTATACCCAATTTATGCAAAGTTTTGCAACTGCAGCAATAGTTTCTTTCATCTTACAGCCATGGAGCTCGCATGCATCATGCATGACCAGTATCTTGATAAAGAGGAAATATGGTAAATTGATGCCTGCATACTGCTCATGGTCTATTAGGCCAGCACAGTATGTATCTCTCCTTTACTTTAAGAAAGCTGCTCACTACTTTAGAGAACTTCTGGTACTTTTACCTTCTGGAAGCTAATCACTAGATGGCAACAGGACTTCACTTTTAAGTCCAGTACCATCACACAGCACAAAGAGGCCTCCACAAACACCTGTACTAGCCCATACTTCAACGCCAGTTTACCAACATTGTTTGTTTAGACAAATCTTGGCTGAGTGTTTAGGAAGCTGCCAGACAAAAATATATATAGGTAGAGAATCATTACCTGACTAATAGTAATTCATTAAGCCTTACGTAATCTAACATCAGAGTAAGAATCCAATGCTAATTTCCTCTGAAGTCTCTGTATTCCCCTCTCAAAACTATGAAAAGCTCAATTATTTGAGATTCCCAGTTGCTGATGCTCAAGGGTCACACTGACAAAGTCAGTGCTAGGTTTTAGCCAGCAAGGAGTAACTCAAGTCTTAATTCTGGTAAGAGTATCTGATGTTGCATAGTGCATACTCCTCTCCCACTGCACAATCAGGAATGAAAGTTCTTCCTAAAATGCTATAAGGCTAAGCCTAACAATTCCTGACATAGATGGTCTAAAATTAAGATACAAATGTCATCAACATTTAAAAACCAGAAGTTGCAGCACTCATGCTTTTGAACATAACAGTTAGCAAAACACAAATATTTCACCTGAACATGTTTTTACCAAACAGGATACCAGAGGTAGGGAGTTGAATACAATAAATTGAGAAAGTTGGCATCTGTTACGGACAGGAACAATTGATGGCTGAATAAAGACTCCCATTCAATTTGAGTTGTGCAAACAAAGCAAACACTACTAAGTTGCAATAACTTTAGAAGCTGGTTTCACAAGCTGTAAGTAATCACTTATTATTACAAGTTATAATTAATTCCCAAAGAAGTCCCAGAGAATATTAAAGATTTTGCTTAAGATTTTACACTACTATGACACTAATATCTGCTGAAAAAGAAAGCCAAATGTTAAAGAAAACAAGTGCTCTCTCCCACTTGGCAATCTGCTTTGTGTGTGTCGTGACTGCAGAGAGATACTTACCCCCACTTGCATATTCCATGATTAAATAGAGAGTTTTTTCAGTTTCAATGACTTCAAAGAGCTTCACTAAAAGAGACAGACATTCATTAATCAGTTAACTAGTTGCAGAAGTATTGTTAATCCCACAAAGAATCCTGTCACTGGAAAAACTCCACCCTATTTACTTGCTCCTTGACAACATCAGACTATTGCTTTGCAGAATTTTTTTCTGTCTAATGTTACTAAACAGAAAATACTCTAACACACTCAGTCAACTCACAAAGAACAACATTTTCTCAAGAAACAATACTTTGCTTCTGGTAAGTAGGAAAAGCAACTAATTAAGCAAAACTTCCACAGACTTAAGTATCAGCAACAGCCATCTTTATGCACTAAATTAGCATATGTGGTGACAAGTGAGTTATCACACAGTTTGCTGACTAACACAACAATACTACATCACTCAAATGTACAATCCTGAACAATTTCTTGACCATTTCTAGGTTTTGGTGTAATAGATATTTTTTCATGAGAATTTGAATTCCATCAAAATAATTGTTATACTCGGAAGCAAAACGCAATTAACAGTTTTGTGCAGCAACCAAAACTGTTTTTTTTTTTTTAAAACACAAAGCTCTGAGAAAGTATTGATTACTTTGAGTTTACAGTAAACGGACACCCTAGAGCAAAATCATTTTTTTAAACTCACATCACAATAATTTTAACATTGAAAAAAACTAATATTTCTCCAGAGTTGGAAATTAGCTGAAAGAAACAAGGTACCTATATTTGGATGATTTAAGATCTTCATTATTCTTACTTCTCTAAAGAGCTGAAATAAACATAAAACATGAAATAAGTTAATGAAATAAGTAACATCCATTCTTACTGAAGCCTGAGAATTTTTATATACATATTTAAATACAATGGGTAAACATTACTATTAGCATATCAATTAAGTTAATGAAATAAGCACTTGTTGGCGGGAAAAGTTAAGTGCCTACTTCTTTTAGCACCTGTCTCCAAACAAATTGGTCCTCCAAAACCTTAAAATATCCATGAAGCACTCCTTAGCAACATGATTTGCAGGCTTTTGGGGCCAGAAGACTATTATGAACTCATGCAGTTTCTTGACAGCCAGTACATCTCTCACTATTTTTTATCCCTTCACAGAAAACAGTTTCCAAAGTTTCAGGAACCTCCACCAGAGCACCTGTTGAACATCACTGCACTGTTATTGGTATGAACTCTTCACTCTTCAGTACTTCATTTAAGCCAAGTAATTACTGTACTACAACAGAAACTTACAGGTGAAAAACCAGCTACTTACATTGCACCAACAGTGTGTTATCCAACCACATCAGCCAGAAGCAAGTATTAAGGGGAGATGAGGAGGCAAGGCTCCCTCTTGGCCCTTCAGAAGTGTTCCTGCAAGGTGACTAACACACAGTAGCAACTAGTCCCAAGTTCATCACTGCAGCTCCAACTCTAACTGCCAGAGATCAAGCCTCCAAACCTGCTTGGCTCACAACACAGTGAGCATACTTGCCAGAATTAATCGAGTAGAATACAAAGGGTGTTCTCCTGACCAAACAATCCCCAGCAGACAGAAGAAACACCATTACTTGAGGGGTACAGGGACCAGCCTGCTCCCACCCTCTTTACCACCCACCTTCCTATGAAGCAGGATTGCACTGCTTGCCCTTATACAAGCACTAGTGTTAACCCAGACTGATGCACAAGGTCCAGGAATAAATTTAACAGAAAGACATCTACTTTGGTGGGATGGGTGGTGAGGACTACAACTACCCATTTCAAGCTGCAAAATCACGTTCGATGCACAGTGCTGAATCCAGAGATCACATACTGATTGTAAGGACCTCATCCCCCCACTCCCGAACCCCCATGTGAAGAGAACTTTGCTTGACTAATTATTAAACAGTTAAACTTTGCGTATCACAGAGCAAACTCTGTCCTCCTGCAACTCAATAACAATATGGGAACAATATTTAACAAACCACAAAAAGCAAAGTCTCTCACTGATCAGCCGTTAATTATTTCCACCACTGAAAATATCTCTTCTGCAAAAGACAATTATAAGATCCACGTAAACCTGTAAGTGTTAATACTAAAAATGCCACAGGTGTTGTTATATTATAAAACATTGTTTTTAATGAAGTTGGTTAGTACCAGATTAATAAAAAGCAATCCCACTTCTCCCAGAAAAGACCCAAGATCAAAAAATTATTAAAAAAAATACATATCTTGAAGTACAAATACTATTGTATATGGAAAATCCAATAGGTAGTATGCTATATGGCACTCCAGTGCATTGCTGTTCTACCTTGGCAGGTTCCCCCATGTCAGCCCAAGACTCCAGGGGGCTGATGTTCTTAAGCCTTTCATATAAAGGCATTTAATATGTCTACATATAATACTAACAACTCAAAAATCCAGACATACTTAATAAAAACACACAAAAAAAAAAGTGAAACAGGAAACAACCGAAGAGTCAACAAAACAAAATTCTTGCGTCTTTGTGTCTTTCAGCAAGACAACGATGGGGGTGTTAAATACATAAATACAAAATAAAAAAAATCACAATTTGTAGACCAGTAATTTTAACCAACCTCTGCTTTCTGATGCTTCTAATGACGAGC
This sequence comes from Coccyzus lansbergi, assembly GCA_033558105.1. NCBI lineage: Eukaryota > Metazoa > Chordata > Aves > Cuculiformes > Coccyzidae > Coccyzus > Coccyzus lansbergi. Next base: position 185,841 of record JAUMJK010000589.1, read on the forward strand.
ATTTAGTGAGCAATCCTCATCACACCGCCCAATAGACCTTCTACACCCTGCTACAGCCACTGCTGTGCATAGGACACTACCAGAATATAGAGTAAAATCAGTTTTCCAAATCTTTTTAGTGATCTTGTTATTATCCAGGTCTATGCCTCACACTGCACTAGATGACAAGCTGCTTAAATGCAATCAGGATTGACTGATCAAGTAAATTTTTGGCCATGCAAAGTAGTTTCAAAAACTCTGCATATATGTTTCCTTTTTCCTCCAGAGAAGTAAGTAAACTGCCTTTTTTAAAACTACATATTAAAAAGCTCCAGAAACTACATAATTGGACAAGGTAGGCTACTTAATCGCCTCTGATTGCCAGAAATTTAAAAGCAGTTGAATCTATGGCAATTTTTTTCTTATTTTTCATTCAGTTCAGCTGAACTGCTGCATAATATATTCTTAATACTATATTAATACTTTTAATCGCAGTTTATATAACTGAAAGCCTCTTGTCAGCTTTTGGTGTTTCGAAGAGTTTGCTTAATTCAATCTCAACTGATTATTGGCAGATTTCACCCCTAATGCTCAGATAAAACCCACTGGGTCAAACTCTCACCACAGGCAACACCACTGCTGCACAAATTAAGACCTTGGCTGTTATATAGCCGTTAGCCTATTTATCATCACCTCACCCACATAAAAAGAAAAATTAAAAAAAAGATACATTCATGCAACTGAGTATGGGAAGTTAGACAGTTATAACTGGTGCCACCAAACAAGAACAGCTAACAAAGGGCAATACAGAATAAAGCAGTAAAGATGAGGCTAGAATTCACAATATCATGTAAATTAATATATGCAGTACTCTTATTTTTTCATAAAGTATGCTGGTTTGGCTGGAGACAGTTACTTCCTCCATTGCACCCTGCACACGTTGACGGTCTCATGTGACAAAGTCAGGCTCACACCACATTTTGGGCTGCTCTAAATATAACACTGGTCCACAGGATGACTTATCTGCATTACTAACCCAAATGAATCATTTAAAAAAGTAGTTTCTACATATGAGCCATTTGTCGAAGTGGGTGACTAGAAACAAGCTTCTTACAAAAAAGACTGGCTTTGAATCAGAGGAAATTTAAAATAAAAATACTTGAGAATGCGATACAATTACCAAATTCTTTATTATAATTTCAGTTAGATAAAAGCACTTCAGATTGTGGTCCCCTAGTCAGTGGCATTTTGACAGAGATAGCAACTTCCACAGGGATATCTGCAAGTACTCGGTATTCTATCGTATATTATTGTATTCCTCTATCAGAAACAGACTATGTAAAATACTGTACAACTTTCACACAGTATGCTGAAAAAGGGTTTCCCATATTTCATTCCCCCAAAATATTACATGCATCAACTTCTAGCAAATGAGGCAGTAATTAACATCACGCAGTTAGACAAACATCCTTAGTCTGCCAAACAAATGGCTTTCAGCTTTGTTTTGGTCTGATCCTTTGACTGAAAGCCATGTTAGATATGACGAAAGATTTATATTTAATTAATGCTGCTAGCCAACAAACTGAGTAAAAGAACATCAACAAACCATCAATGGAAGCACAAACACACACTGAATAATAAACGTGAATCAATGTTACTTGAACTTTATTACACTGACACATAACAAAAAACATAGGAGTGAGTGGGGAGAAAAAAGGACCCATCTTCTAAGCCAATACTCTTTGAACATACAAGACAGATTAGGAGGGTTCCTGCATTAGCTACTGTGAGCTATTTGAAAAAAACTGAAAAAAAGTTTGCCAAAAAGCAAGTCAGACGCAGAGCCCCCATATAACCCTGACCTCCTTCCTTGTAAAAGGAGGGCTTTTCCAAGCTAGCTTATGCTTCACCTGTTTATTAGGTTTCTTGTGGTCACTGCTCACTGAAATATGCCCAACATATTACTAGAAGCCTCAAGCAGGAAGCCTTTACACAAGTTTGCCTCAAACCAGAAAAAAGTACTTGTTACAAACAGAAACGCCTGGCATTTTAAATAGTCATCCTTTTCCTGCAGTCCTTAAGAGTACCCATGTAACCATGTTAGAAAGGATATGGTCCATGTGACAACTGATGTTTAAGAACTCAAAATCTTTAACAAAAAACATGGCCCAAACTACTGTCAAAACATCTGCACAGAATGAATAAAAATATTTGTCTGAGGAGCCAAGTTCTAAAAAATGAAAATGAGAACTGATTTAGTGCTATTATATGGGTTTGATAAAAAAAAAATCTTGCATACAACAGCATTGCTAATTAAAAACAAACAAACAAAAACAACAATCCAAAATAACAACCGAACTATTTTTTTAGGGATGAAGAAGTACACTACTGTACCATCAGCACTTTTTCCCAACGAGACCAGCATTCACTGGGACTGAGTACATAAGCAGATTTGTGGAGAACAGTGATATGACTAACACCACCCGCATGGGAAAAAAAGGTCTAAGAATTCCCTTTTCTTTCAAAGCAGGAAAGTACTGGTTAGTTTCCTTTTCACTGAACAAGAGCAGCAGAGGAGTGATTAGGTACTAAAAAAACCAGTTAAGAGTAGCCCAGCAGCAGAGGAAACCTGATTCTTCTGAAGAGCTGCACTGCTGAACACTGAGCTGTCAGGACTGCAGCCACCCAGAGCTCAGTGTGCAGGCATCCCCAGAATTACTGCTCCAGAACGCAAAGTAAGTCCTTAACAAGGTTAACTTCTTTCTGGCAGCTGGCTGGAAGCTGTAATACAAAGAAATCAAAACTGGCAGCCTTAATCACCATTTGTTTCCCCACCTCGGGATGGCTGGGGTATGCAGCTACACCGCAGCTGAGACGCTGCACACCACACCCTCTTCTCAACTCTGCCCTTCCCTCCCCACCATACCTCAAATACTTTATCGCTCTCTCCAGAAGTGCAAGATCAGAAGCACTTCCATCTTATCTCCCCCTGCATCTAGAAGCCAAGGTGCAGTCGGCTTCAAATGCAAGAGGCTGAAATGCACTGCTGACTGCACTGGGGAAAAAGGGCCAAGGGCTTGCACAAAAAGAGTTTATCGAGAAAAACTGATAAGTAATGTGCTGTGCATTCAGCCTGCTTACTATGACAAGCAGGCATTTAATTTTAAGACAATTACTTGCAATTTTTAGTTGAAAACACTGATATACCTGGCAACATTTTTTCTGTGGTCATGTAACAAATGAGCTTAGAGGAGAGTACACTAGCAATCACACATTTAAGCCAATTCTCACCCGCTATTTTGCGCTACTCTTCCAGACGCCCATTTCAGAAACCCAGTGGCAGACAAGACCAATTTACAAATCACATTAAAATCTAATTTTATAAATTGTAAATAAAAATGAAAACACAAGGGAGACAAAGATGCAAGCGGGCACTGCGCAGGCTGTAAGCCAGGAACCAAAGGGCCAGCAAGCCCACTTCCAGCCTGTAGCTTTGCCAACTGAACACCTGTGACCTGAAAAAGGTTTGCTTTGTACTTTGATTTGAGCTCAAGCTAGCATTACAGCCCAAACTCAAGATAACAACACTGGACAGATTAAGATGTTAAATTTTTGTCTGAAAACACAGCCTCTCCAATTTTCCCTCACTGTTTTTCCCACCTCCTGACCCCTCCCCTGGCATTACACAGCTTTTGTTCCTCTTCCGAGTGCTTCAAGAATTTAACAGTTCTTTCATGTATTCAAAGTTGGATGGATCTGCCACACAAACCAACTTTATCTAATCCATCATATTACTTAATTTGCATTTAATTTCCTCCCTGCTTACCCAGAAATTACCAGCAACTTCAAAGAAAAAAATTCTGAGAAAGCTGGAACTATGCGATCTACTTTTAGTCAGCCTATGGAGTTGTCAAAAGCTGCTACCTGCTCAGAGGTATAAGTTATTCTTTGTCTCTCAACTAAACTCTACAATTTATGAACTTGTGTGTTTTTCCAATTTACTTTTACACCATTAGTTTTGATAAAAACATATAGCCACTCAATCTCTTTAGTATTTGCATAAAATCCAAATATTCTCCAGTTTACTCTGGTTACGCTACTCCATTTTGTTTGCAGGTAAGTTGAGGGTATGCTCTTGTTCAAACAGAAATACTGCAAGGAGCCTTTTTTATCAAAGTACTCCAAAGCAAATAACAAGCCTTTGACTTCAGCACTTAAAAGGACAGAGTTAGAAAAGTCCTAGGTAAAAGTGACATTTAAATGTACTTCCTGCAGGCACTCCAAAGTAGACTGGTTTGCTTGAATAAAGAGTGGGATTTATCACTACCTACTAAAATAGATAAGGCGATACAACTCTAACAGCACATTAAACATTGGAGGCTAGACGGAAGAAACTAGAATAGCCATGCTCCAATTTGTTCTGCAAAACTGCGGCACTTTTTCTGCTGCAAATTATGTGAAAGGCACAGATACTGCTTGGCCTTCAGTCCAGAAGCAGCACGTTCAAGTTTAACAGGACAGAACATAAGTTTTGTATTGGTAAGTTTAACACAGTGACCAGCATGAAGGAAACATGGGGACATGACACCAAACCACAACGTCCTCTCTACAGAGTTCACTATGCTTGGGAGGCAAAGTGACTAACACCACTATTTTCTCAGTTTATGGTTCCGTACAAGTTCATCATAAACAACTGTAGGGTTGTCACAAACATCTGGTACAAAGCTAGTTATCAAATACAGAAAAGTCAGATGTGTGCAAGGTATGCAATGCTTCAGATTCTCCAGCATAGGCATTCAGGGTTAAGGGAAAGAGGCAGTGAAACAAAACAAGTCGCAATACAGTTGAAAGATTAAATGCAAAAACCTACCTTTTGTAGACTAGTTGGGTTCAGCTGTGTTTTGTCAATTATTTTTATGGCAACCTAAAGGAAGAGTTCATAATCAGTATTTTCCAAACGAGCAATGCAGTGTTATTACAGCATGATCAAATCCAGTTAACACAAATGGAAAATATGAAAATTTCTTCAGGTTTCTTCAGGTAATTATGTACTTGTAATTATACTAAAAACATTTGGAATTAATGGCTGAAGTGTTATTTACTTATACTACAACAATTGAAACAGGTAGTTGGAAAAAAAAACCCCTAGTATTTTAAGCATATTAAGACAAGAAATTGACTTAAGTCTTTTGCTAGACACTAAGACCATGACACTGCAGGGGAAGCTCCAACACCAGACAGTGCCCTGATAAGAGAGCAGCGTGCCTACAGATAATACTGACACAGTATAACTACACAACAGATTAGACAGTACTGACTGGTCACTGGCAGTTCATGAAGAAGCTTCAAAAAGTGGAGATTTCAGAGTAAAATAGAAGTAATTCCACACAGATTTTGCAAGAACTAAGTTCACCTTTAGAAATTTTCTCAATATTTTTATCCATTCCTTCCCTGATGGATATGAAAAGAAGTAGCATTTGTAGATCAACAAAACCCCATTTGTTATAGCAGTAACACAACAATTTGGGCATGTTCATTCCTTTACTGGTTCTCACCTTTCCAGTAAATACTACGCAGGAATATGAAAGACCAGAATAAAAATTTCACAAAATAATCAAAAGATAAATTTGGTACCACGGTAACCAGTCAGAACGTGAATATTTGAGGCAATGAACAGGCAAGAGAGACTAGCCTCAGTGCAATGCAATTTGGAAAAAGGATGAGTTAGAACAGAAAATGGGAATCTTTCTAGAATTACATGCCAATTGGTATTTTTCCTTTCTAAATTAGAGACTAAGCATACCAAAAGAACTCTATAGAAGCCAAGGAGCTGGTGCTTCTCAAAGAGGCAAGATGCTGCAACTCAGCTGATACTAATACCTTACTGGTACAAAGCAAGGTACAATTCCCCTTGAATTTTTGGCTCAAACAGCAGATGCTGCTCCTTCCCATGCCACAGCTCCCATTTCCCTGCATTGCTTTGTACTATATTTGTCATCTCATTAACTTGGAGTTGGCAACATATGGAATAAATACATCAAGGCAAATTTATACCCCTACATTCAAGTGCAAAAACAAATGGATGGATCACCATGATGGAGAAGTTGAGAGGGGAACACAGTATTTAACACTTAGGTGTATCACAGAATTATATTATGGATATGGTGTTTTCTGAAACTGAGATTAAAGACTTATTTTGAGTCCTTCAAGATGTAAGATACAATGAGAATACCAAGAAGCCATGTAAGAATACTTCTGCTTTGGGTGGTATTTTCTTCTAAGGCATGCTGCTGAAATTAAAGATTGCTACTTTCTATGGCAAAATTCCATGACAAAACCTTGAGAAATCGCTTAGAAAAAAACAAATGAGATAAAGATGGTAAGCAACAGGTATTTTTATAGTAGTGGTTGTGTATGAAACCAAGAAAGATTTTTATCTCTATCTTTATTCCTATTGTTACCTTTGTGACAGTAGTTCAAAGTTATTGAATTCCTGCAGTCCCTTATAACCCCAGGGCGGAGTGACCATTGCCTGTGTCAACAGCAGATGATGTTATGTGATAGTCACCTGGCGTCCCAAGACCAGCCATGCCGCAGAAGATGGCTGTTTGCTCGGCAAATGCCTTCCACTCGTAAGTTGTGTTTGTGTTCTGAGCGGTACCATCCTGGTCAATCTTTGAAAGACTTAAACTTGTTTCAACTCATGAAATCTTAAGGTATTGGGTTTCTGCAATACTGTTCACCTCCCACACTAAGCACTGGTACCAGATGATCAGAGAGGTAGCTTACACTAGTAAACAAACTCAGCCCTGGAGATACAGGGAAGGTACATACCTCAGTGTTCTGAAAGGCAGACTCACAGGCCCATTCAGTGTACTAATTATAGCTTTAAAAGCAGGATGTATTTAGAGAATTCCTATCCACATGAACACAGAGTACAACATGTTAACACTGACTTTGAGAGCTTAAACCCATCATCTGTACAGGAACAATTTCAGGTGCCTTGATAAGGTCTCCAAACCACAGGCAAAGGGAGCCCTGCCCCCAGAAATAGTTTTGACATGCCTGAGAAAGAAAAGCCTCCATTTTACTAAGCACAGCCAAGAAAACATCAAATTTCCTTACAAAGCAGAAACTTCGCTCTATCTACACAACGTGAATCTGGAACTGTTTCAAGCACTGTGTGCTGTGGCCAGTGTTGGAAGAATACAAGTCCATCTGCACAGTCACTACTGCATCAGCCATGATATTCAGTGCAAGATTGTTAGCAGAATTAAAATTAACTTTGCTTTCACTGTCTATAATAAAATGACTTAAAACATTCCTCTTACATGACTTGAATGAGGGAGTAAAAGCAATCAGAAGTTAAGACACGGAGCTAATTGGTCAAACTGTTAACATTCAGAATGTTTTCTCCCTCTTAAATGTCACTTTTTCCAAGGGAATAACAGACAGATGACAATAGATTCCTCCTTGGAGTCAGACTTGGATCCCAAAAGAACCCTGTCTCACTAGGAAACTTCAACTTCCTGGCTACTAACTGAACACATGCTGTCAATGAACAGAAGGATCTGTATATTTTTGGCTGTGATTCCAGCCACCTTGGTAACAGCAAAAGGTAGTTTCATCTTTTAGATTAACTTTGGCAAGTATGGAAAACTTGTAAGAGGAAATAACCTTTCATAAATTACAACAGAAAATTCATGCTTTACAGTCAGAGAACTAACAAAAGCGGATTTACAAGGCAGGTTCTTGGTTCTGAAAGGGCAGAAGACTAAAAATAATATTCTTCAAGACAGAGGATCTCAATGGAGTGTGTTTCCAAACACAAGCTCTAGTGCAGTGAGGTTAACTCTCCCTCCACGCCTCTACAGTGATGAGAATTGCCACACAGCCCCCCTTGGCAGGACAATCCATCGCCCTCAAGTTTGGCTGATGTTCTGATCAACCCCTGAAGGGCTAAACATTTCTCCCTCTCTGTAACTTGAGGCTGGGCACTCATCGTACATCCTGCAGACACACTGAAGACAAAAACAAAAGAGTCCTGGAACTTACTCCAGTTGGAAACACGAAAGCTTTATCTCAAGCAACAAGAAAATTCACAGGGAAGAGCTCCAGATGCAAGCAGATGAGTAACTATGGAAGAAGAACGCCTGAACAAACATCCTCTTCTCCCAAGAAGTGACAAAAAAGTGCCGATCTGCTGCATGACCGAGAATTTAATCAGTGCAGGGATATAAAGAAGGAATTGCCATAAAGTGAAACTGAACTGGACACTTTTGAAAGGACGTTAAGAACAGCCTCAAGGATAACAAGAGGATAAATACGGTTCAAATACAGCAAGGATACCACAAAAAAAAAATTACATATTTCTTGTAGCAGAGTTTCTAACATCTATAAAGAACAAAATAGCAACACAGTTTTAGAAATTATCAGATTTTTTTTCTAGCAGAGCCATTTACAACAAAATTCTTGAGCTTAAGCTTGAAACTTGCAGGGAAAAAACAAGGAAACGGATAGAAGTGTTAAATGTAACATATTTTCCTACAGATAATTGCGCCCAATGGAAACACATGAGATATGACTATCTAGGCTATTGTAAAACCTCATTTAGAAGGATGCATGGAAATTACTGAACTAGATAAGCTGAAATGCACACAGAGCTTATTTAATTTTTAAAAAATGGTTAAAGAGATAGCAGGTTGAAAATAAATAAGTTTTTCAAGGACATGAATCAGGACCAATTCTGTTTAATATGTGTATCAGTGGCCTTGGCACAGAAAATCAAATTGTAATGACTAAGTCTGTTGAAGGAGTTAAGAGGCACCATCAAATACAACAGAAAACTGATATAAACAACCTTGGAGATGAGTTAGCACAGAAAGAGAGATTCAAAGTACAAAGTGTTGTTGATCACAACCAAAACACATCAACGTGACAGTCATGAAAAAGGTTAGCACAATCTAAAGATTGATCAGATAAATACTTCTGTAAGAGCAAGGGTACATTAATGACACTGGAGATATCGTTATCCAGAATACTGTGAACAGTTCTGGTGATACACATCTAAAATATGCAATTATCAATGTTGTATAGTTCACCTAGCAAGAAGAGAAACTTTTACTCATCTGTCTCAAAAAGAACTAGTTTAAAATATCTTCAAGATGTTCTTCTAAATCTAGCTTAATTGTTCCCCTCAAGGGAATGCCATTCACTCTAGGTAACCAGGACCAATGGTCACATGCTGAGAAGTATTTATGCTCCAAATTAATTGAATGACATTTATTCCATGAGAGTTAAAGAAGCTCTGTACCTAGATATTTCTGAATTTGGTCACAGATTTTACACTGTCATTTTATTTGCTGGAATTTCTAACAAAAATAATGAGCCAGAGGTCAGCACACAGTTACATCGCAGTACAAGAAAACAAACTTAAATTTTTGCAAAAGCAGTGTGTGACACACAATACCTATTTCAAACTCCTGCACCTATAATAATAGCAAAAACACACTACCCACGTACTTGCATTTCCTGTGTTTGGTATCAGTTAAAAAATGAGTTTAAGTGGAAAGCAGTTGGCCAAAACTTTGCCTACAAATAAATACCAACTTTAACACCAGAAGACAACTGCTGAAACTGTGCGCTTAAAAAAAGAACCCAAACATCCCTCCCATCAACTCTTGCAAAATGACGTGCTCTCTGTCCCACCTAGTGCTACTGAACTCCAGATTAGCTTAGAAAAATAAGAAAGTCCCTTGAAGCGCTGCCGTCAGCCATATAGCTTTCTTTAAAGTCCTAGCCAGTATTCAGCAGACATTGACTTCATTAGACAAGTTTGGCAAGAAAAGGTCAACAAGGTGTTTTCCCCCCCTTTTAGTTTGTAGAGCTACCATTAATAACAGCACCAAGAAACACCTTGTAACAAGCAAACAGTACTACAGCCCACCAAATCAGAGCCATGATTTAGTGCAAGTTACTAATTACATTGCAATGGCATGCAGAAATCTGTTATGGAGCAGAGTTAGACACTATGAATAGATCCCAAGAGAAAGCTTGGTCTACACCAGACAACACTGAGCAACAGACACACAAACTGGCTCTGGAAAAATGGTATGTCTTCCCAAGGCTGCCCAGCACTACAGACACTAGCAGAACTCCTGGGAGATACAGTGCTTTGGCAAGAAAATACTGCGTTTGGGGTACTCAGACCAGAATCAAGAAGGTATTAGTTCTCTTTCCCAACTTCCCCTTCCAGTATAGCCCTCCACTGTGTCCAAGGGGCAGCCTTTCCAGTAAGCTTATTTAATTGCTCTATATGAGCCTGGTTTGGGGAATGGAGGATTCAAAAGAGAATTCCAGGTGCAAACTTGAGCACAGCTGGACAGGGACTTGTAAAAAAAAAAAAAGAGACTGAAGAGATCATTTTCACGATGAATTGTTGTGTAATTACTACAAAAAAAATACAGTTTTCCATTTCTACTTTCTTCCTACATCAGTGGCAATAGCTCTAGTAAAATGTGCTAAATGTTCACAGACTTAGATGATGCTATTCTAAGACAACGTTTGCACCTACTGCAATTCACAACTGTTTACACCCATACCACTTTACCTCTCTGCCAGTTAGGATGTGCCTTGCCAGCTTTACTTTTGCAAAATTCCCCTTTCCAATCGTTTTAAGGAGTCTGTAATTTCCAATATGCGGCTGCTCATCTGCGCAGGAAGCTATAGAATTCCTGCAGCGAGCTCCAGAGCGCCCAGTTCGAGAGGAAACTTCCTGCCGTCCTTCTCCATGGGACGTGTGCTGCAATAAAAACATACACAGATAAGGCTGAGAAATAAAGACAAAACACATCAGTGACGAGAGACACTTAAGGTTCAGAAACATTAGCAACTCCATGAAGAAACCTTCAAAGTATCCAACTCAAACTTCAGATTCACACAGAACTTCGCTCTGATGGGGACAATAAACAAGCTCCCAGTTCGTAAAACACCCATTTCATTGACCTGGCAAAGACCAACCAGAACATCACCTGAATAGCAGCAACCATTGAGTGTTTTTAAGAAACTTATGCTGGCTGCCAAATCAGTTATGGAACACAGAAGTGTTTTATATTATTTCCTATTTGCATTGCTGTGCCTAATTAGAGCAGGAAAGCCTTGAGAAAGGAGACATGAAAGCACATACTAAAATGTTCACCCTTACTGGACAGTCTAATAACAGTGATGAAATGAGGGGTTTTTGTTAACAGGACTGGATTCCTGCTTGTACAAAACCTCATGACTGAAAATAGAGAACAAGGGAAGAAATCTTAATGTATAAAAAACTTGAATATTAATAGGCTGAGCACTAGTTACAGAGATCTGAAATAACATCTGCAGCTTGTTGTGTCCCTTCCACTCAGTCTCCCTGAACAGCTATTAGTTGTAAAAATAAATTAGTATATCTCATAACCTGCAATAGATCTTATTCATTAGATTGTAAGGTTAAGCTAACAGTATTTTTTAATTTCCTGATAGAGAATCTGCTTATGAAAGAGTAGGTCCTCTCAAGTCCCTTTGTTCTCAACTCCGGTTGAGGTCTATACACCAATTTCACTAATTTGAGTTAGAAATGCTCAGCAGTCTACAAATGTGGAACATTCTGCTACAGAGAAGGGGACAAGCTACATTTGATAGGAATGGTTGGACTTGATGATCCGATGGGTCCCTTCCAACCTGGTTGTTCTATGATTTACAGCCATCCCAGAAATCCTACATGTAGCATAAAGATGCAACATTATAACTCAAGAGCAAACAAGCAGGGTACAAGCACAAGAACAAATCCATGCTTGCCTGACACTTGGCAAGTTTCATGCTCTGTTTAATAATCTGATGTAATCTTGTGACCATATACGTTGGCATCTTAAGTTTCTTGGTTTGTTAATTTAAGTACAACAGCTGTGATCAAATTATTTTTAAAAAGACATTCATTTCATTTAAGAAATACTACTGAGAGAAGTCTACCCTAAGTCTTGGAAAATTGTTTCAACAGTTACTATTTAAACACCACACCTGCCCCTCCCTGTGGTGCATATGTTTTGATATCAACCTGGTTTTAGCTCCTCCTGACTGCCTGGCTACTGCACTGTTACCAGATCTGTACTTCCCGTACAGGTTCCTAATTACTATGATCACACTACTCTTTTGCTTTAATAAGTGGTATACATATTGAGCTCCCTAAACAGGCTGCTCTAAGAAAAAAACGAAGACAAGAAAACATTTTAAGTCTTTTCAGAACCCTTTCCTATTTTTCCAACATCATTTTCTGGGACTCATGCCAGAGCTGCAAGTGCAGTAGGACTTACCAGAGAGATTGCATCTTCTGTTCAACACCCTACTGATTTTACATGGATAGAACTAGCCCTCCTAGGCAGAAGGCCATCTCTACCTAACCACCCAACAGCGACCCCAGCTCTTTTTAAGAATGACTATATATGACATACAATGACTTTCATTCCTGGTTCCCAACATGCATGTTCTCACATCTAGCCAGAATGAAATAGCTTCACAGGCAGTTATTACATGTTCCCGATGACTGGACCATCTCGCTCTATTTAATATTCCAGCAATCTTTACCCTTATTTCAGGAGAAGTAGTACACATTTCTTCTAAAGCACTAATAAATGCTACAGGAACAACTGGTAAGTGCTTATCAATCAATAATTCTGCAGGAGAGGAAGGACAAGGTCAGTAACCCAGCTCAAGGAACCACTACAGTCCATGAAATCCTGTATCAACAATTTCACTATTTCGTATGTCCTTACTGCCAGGCTGGTGCTGGTTGTTCAGGCCATCTTATTCACCCCTCCACATACTGACAAAGCAGCGCCAATCCTTCATACTTCCCTAGATTTTGACTTCTAACAAACCTTGCAGCACACAATGCAGAGAACTTCTCTGTCAGCTCCTTTGGTACCTTTGAGTGTCAAGTTATTCAGACCAGCTAGAAAAAAAGCAGTGTTTGCTGATGCAAGATGCTAACATCCTCCTACAATGCTACCCCCAGCAATCAGGATCAAGGATGTTCTGTTCAGGACCACAAGGATATCTCTTGGATGTACTAGAGGAAGGCTTGCTTTTACTTCAAGTACACCATCTCAGGAAAACAGCTGTACTACTTACACTGCACTACACTGAGCTGATAACCTATCTCAGAAAAAGCAGTAGATTGAAACTGTGTAGGCTACAGCCCTCCAGAGCTGGGCATGGGGCATAGGGATACAAGTTGTCTTCAGCAAGAGCCAGCCTGACTGCAAGCACGGCTTATCACCTTAGGTTCTCCAGCGGACAGAATCAACAAGTATGCTGCTTTTGAACTGCACAGCTGACTCTGAAATCCTTTATCTGTGCTGTCTTATGCTTGAACTAATAAAATGCACTACACTTGCACCAGCTTATAAGGCAGTCAGGATGCGGGCAGGAGATACCATGTATTCCCAAACCAGAGAACCTGAGTACCAGTTAATCAAAACTAATTTTACTTACCTATTACTGTACATAAACAATATTTGGTAAAAGAATGATTCTGTTTCACTATCAAATTCTATTCCACATAGTAAACCACTCTAGTGGTATATCCTGAGAGCTTCACTGTCCTCTGTTGAGGAATGACTTCTTGTGTCTTGTCATTTTTTTCATGCTTTCTAGCTTTGCACTTAAATGGAGGAATTAACAGCTGTGAATTTATTTGGACCAGTGTTGATAAATTAAACACAATCTCCTTTTATAGAAGTTTACATTTCCATCCTAACTCAAATTACTTCTTTTCAAGAATAGGACCTTTTTCAGCTGTGGTTTCTGAATATCAAGCTGTGTGTTCCTAAGCAGTTCAGTTCCTCCCAACTGGCTTGCTCATTGCAGCCTTTTGCTCTGTAGAAATCTCTCCATTTCCAAGCACATCTAATGCAGACTTCATTTCATTTCACTATCAGCAAGTCCTTCCTCTGTCAAATACAAGATTATTATATTGAACAGAATACAAAATTTCTAAAAACTGCAGAAAACAGCTTCCCAGTTTCAACATGGATTTTCTTTTGTGTATGGTAATGAAGGAAGAAGAGGGCTTGGCAGCATATAATACTAAAAGACATGAGCTCAAAACTCAAAGTGTTTCTCTCACGCAAATAATTTTCAGGAAGCCATGATAGGTGGATGGGAAGCCAAATGATGTAGGTAAAAGGTAAAAATATAGATGGTCCAGGGAAAGTTCAAGTCAGGCACTGCCCTGTATACAATTTGGCTGTACTCAGCTACTTCCCAGGGTAGTTTACTCAGCAGCTACTTTGATGCAACAAAATCATCACCACAGATTAGCAGCTCCAGTCTCAGCCCAGAGAAATAACAATAGAATTCTCTGCTCTAAATTAAGATGCAGGTGATTTGTCTTTTTCCAAGCAGACCACGAAGTCTGCAGACTTTAGCTTCCCTCACCCCCAGATCCCCAAAGATTCTGTTCCATTCCAGGCTTCTTTCCCAGGTCCACATTTATGGCTTCAATAAGAAAGCTGGTCCAAGGGTGTGTTTATTTGTAGTAAGTTACCATATGCCATGTAGGTGAGCTGTATCTCCTGGACACATGTTCTGTGTAAGGGTAATACTCGTTCACGACACTCATCATGGCTGAGGGATTCCCCAAATACTTGTCTTCATGCAAAGAAAGACCATTACACTGCAGATGGGGAGCTGAAGTAGAGAGACTAGGTGCTTTGTAAGGCTTCAGGCTAGTTAGTCACCATCTCTTCTAAAAGAAAAGCCTCCTGAAATCCACTCGTGACAAAAAAGCACTTTCTTCCATATCCTGTCATGAATTAGGTTCCATTTAAAAATCTTTAAAATACTTTAAAGGTTATGTTAGTTTGTTCTGGGGTTTTTTGCATATAGGATAGTTGCCTAAAAAAACATCTGATTTAATGCCAACGAGGCAACCTCTGTTAAAAAAAAGACCCTGTAGACCTTACTGGGAGGGAGGGACTAAGCCCAAGATCAACTATATTTGAAATACAACACAAAACCCACCTTTTCGCAATAGCTTTCCCCCAATGATGAGCCGACATCCTTTCATAGCCAGATAATGATTAGCATGAAGAGAAAGAAAAAGAAAAGAAAGTAAAAAGCAGATGAAGTATGAAGGTGTTGATAACTGAAATCTTTTTGGTAGATGTTAGCTTTATCCAGTGTCTGTACAGTTAGATATATCAACATTCAGAGCATCAGAAACACACGGGGCAGAGGATGACTAGTTTCAAAGTTCTCATACTGCTTAATAAGGTGCCAACAGCTGAGAAACACCTGGAAGAGACAGAATCTGATAGCCATTAGAAAAACCAAAAAAATTAAGAAATTATAATGCCCAAGACCCACAAAAATCCATGTTTATTTAAAGTAGGAAGCTTTCTTTCTAAAACAGGGAAGACAGATAGTATCAATGTTTTTTATAAAGCACTTACTTTATACAATAGTGAAAACTACCTTCTTAACAGTCAAATGAACTAATAAAATGTAACCTCACAAAATTCTCTAGGAAAGTTCACTACTTTAGCTGTCACCTTATATTTGTATGTTACTAAGTGATATTATAGAATTTCTTGGAAAGCTGTCAGACCAGCAATCACAACAGTCTTATTCAATTGAGCTTTTTTAAATTATACTAAGAAAAAACTGTAATCACAATGTTAGTAATCTAAACATTCCAGGATGCGATGAACATTTGAGGCTCTAGACTGCTTCATTACCCTAACTTGTGCATATGAAATATAAACACATGGTAATTTCTGGCTGCACACTCCCCACCAGCACACTTATTTATAGAAAAACTTATCAGGAAACACATCATAGTTTTTTAAAACATAACAATACTTTAAATTAAGCATGCATAGGGAAATTTCACTGCAGTCCTTTTTAACAATGTCTTGTATTTTATTTCCAATTTCTTATTAGCATCTTTAAGAACACGCAGACTGCTGAGGAGTACTAACTGTAAGAGAATAAAAAGCTAGCCCTAAGGATATTCACAGAGGTAGTGTCTTATTGTGCATATACACCCATGAAATAGCACAGCAGGGCATCCTGCGACTGCTGACGAAGGAATTCTACTGGAAAGTCAAAACACAGACTTACATTTTTGGCAACCACCAAGAGGTGTCACAGCAAACACTCAGCCACAATTGTCTACATACCAGTTAATGCTCTGAAATCCCTACGTCATCATAAATTATAAAATATTACATTATTTTCCTATACTATAAAATAAGAAGGCACCAGGTAAAGGTACTTGTCCTGATTTTATTTACCTCTTACCACTCACCTGGGCACAAACCAGGATACAGAGCAAGGTAGATTTGGTCAGACCCAGTATGGTTGTACTGATGTTTGTATAATCAATTCTTTGGTTCCAGCACATTTAATTAAAAGGCAGTTATTACTTGCTTGCTACACAATCAGTCTTAAAGGTGAGCATTCATTGTTTCCATCTCATCAAGTTTTAAACACTGTCCTACAAAGTAAAATGCTACCAAACATGGCACTAAAGTTGTCAAGGCAGATTTATTCAGTCAAGTGTCCTACAGCCCTACCATTACAGATACTTTGATGGAGTGGAACAACTGAGAGGGCGAGAACTCAGCAAGAGAGACAAACAGACCTTCTCAAAACACACTGTAGCTGGTAAAAGTGAGAAAACACTAATTCGGATGTTCCTGTCCTTAAAAGGTGAAGAATTCACTGTGCAATTCTCAATGTACCATAGTATTCATTTAACTGGTATGACACCTCATGAAAACGAGTGGCTAGTTTAATTAGGTCATATTTGTCAAACAACCAGTTTAACAGGAGAATCTGAAGAATAAATACAGCCTTTAGCATACACAGGCTATACCTCTTGACACACATCACTAATTCTCCCTAATGTCAGCAGGGAGGGGGAAATAATGGAAACAACAGGAGTAAAAGCCAGGACAAGGCGGCTGTAGCTCAAACCAAGACAGCAATGCTACTCCCAGTACTGGGGAGTCTGATGGAGGCAGACAGTATGGACTGATAATAGAGGAAACTCTCATCTTGGAAGGGAGTACGGCTACCCAAAGGCTTGCATTCAGCACCTCCACACCCACAATCCTGACCATGGAACACCAGTGGAAAGAGCAGAGTGGTAAAGTTCTGCACTGTTGCCCCAAAAATCAGAGTGGGAATGCACTAACAGCAAAGTATTATCAGCCCTCAGTGAAAGGAGGACACTCACCTTCATGGGTATACACAGTCTGGTTGGGGTGTGCCCATGTATAACCTCTACAGCTTTTGCTGATGCATTTGACATCATTTAGTTCATCACTATACCGCATATGAAAGAGTGAAGCTGTAATTCCATGATTAGCACTGAATAACAACAGTGAAGAAATCCTGCTTATATAATCAAAAAGATAAGTCTGGTGCTGGTCAGAAAAGCTTTCTAAAAGATGTTTTTTTGCTTCACATTATCAAGATCTGACACTTATCGCATCTTTCAAGCCAAAGTTTCTTCATTGCTGATTAAAATGTATATTTATTGACACCGGCCTGGGGAATAATGACTTAAGAAGCCAACCATATTCTGTTCTTCATCAACAATACTGCCAACTAAGTTGTTTCCAGAATCATCACTGTCAGTAATTACATGCTAAACAAAAAAAGCTCTCACAGATTGTTTTCAAAGACCATATTGAGCTTGTAGATAGAAAACTTTATTTAGGCTCCAACCCTGCAGGAACAAATTTTATTTGAAAGGTAATATTTGTTTACACAACAAGACACACACACACACAGAGCTCAACAAGTTACTGCTTTACGGATCAAGAATTCTTCTTAACCCAAGGGTTTCATCCAGGAGACTGACTGGACTGTTACTATGTATGTACTCAGTACCTTTCAGGATTACGTCTTAAGAGCAGCAAGCATCAGTCATGATATGTTGTAAAGATTTTCAGTGGCAGATGATCTCCACAATAAGCAGAGACAACCTTGATATGCCACCAGCCTAAAAAGAAAAAAAGTGACCTCCATTTTTGATCTGGCTGACATTCATGAGCCTGTATTACTTAACTGAGGAGGAAGTTGCAGACACGTTACTTATGTATCATATGAAATGGAGATCTGGAGTCTAAATGCCTCCACTCTCAGAATTCCTTCGACTTGAGTCACCGGAGACATGTAGTCAACAGGAATTGTCTGCTTACATCAATATGAATATGCCTTTTGACTAGAATTAAAATGGAGAATTGAGCAGGTAAGGATATTAGGTAAGTGGGTGTGAAAGCTGCAAAAGAAGTCTACGCAGTTCACTGTACAAAGCTCCTTACTTCCTCTTGTTTATTTTCTTACAATAATTTCTGTAGTTGTCTTCTGTTTTTAAGACTGCTACCTCTAAGGACACAATTTCAGTCACATTCAGAGGTGCTAATAAAATACAAGAACTAAGTCTGACTTGCCAGCAGCTTCTGGAGTAAGGCCCTGTAGCTTAGTTTTGCTGTAACTTAAAAAAAAACCCACAAAAAAAGGAAGTTCATTTCCAGGAGCAGAACACCACAATTATAAAAGATGCACCACTGCAGTCACATATCTCTGCAGCTGTGGCACAACTCATGTCATCCTAGTCCTAGAGTGCTGTGCTAGGACTGCCTTAAATCAAGCCGAACCAAAAACAGTAGGAAGAATTCCCCACCTGAACTGGACATTCCCATCCTGTCACTTGTGTCAGCATTTGCAGCCACAGAGAACTGGGATAACCTCACTCTTCTTAAGGATTGGCTTCAGCCAGATCAGCGAGCTGAGCAGACTGGTCGCACAGCCCCAGAACAAGTACTGGCAAAAACCACAGGCAGGGAGCAGCAGCCGAGGCAAATATCCCAGCAGCCTCCTGTCTCTTCACGCCAATGGTGAAACCACACGATGAAACAACATGGCACAGGCTGTTCAGCAGAGCTGAAGGATGAAACGTCTCACTTCAAAATGGTAAAACACTAACAGTCGATGACTTGCAATGTCACCAACTTGATCACACATTTTTTGAGTATAAACACAGTACTGGACCTGTCAGGCAGTTAAGAAATGCACAAAAGGCATTTTCCTACTCTGTGAAAATTTGGAAGTTAAAAAATATATCCCAGATGAATTCCTGAAACATATTTTATTTCTAGTTATTTTGCCACCTTCACCTAATTTGATTCAAGTCAGAACATTTATGACAACCGGCGAAAAATACAGAATAACATAGGTGGTCCCTGTACAAGAAAAATCTACCAGAACTTTTGGCCACAGGCATGCTTCCCTGCTCACCTTCCTTTAAAAAGGCCAGGATTTCATGCCACGGAAGAAAGCATTCCGATTACAGATCTATTAGTAATAGGAGAAGACTGATAAATAATACATTGAATAATGCAAGCTTGCATATTGTCTGCAAAGGCTCTAATGCATTTCATAGCTAATTGCCAATAAATCAAGAGGTACCACACTAAGCCTCCACAGTATCTTAAAAGTAAATTTTTGAACCCAACCCTGTATTTACTAAGCCTTTTTAAAATAAAAAAAAAAGTGAGAGATACTTTTGCTGCACAGAATCCTTTTGTATAGGCTTCTACAAGCACAGTTGCCATCACACTGGCATTTTCTCACATTAGGCACAGTCATGGAGATAAAAGTACATTTTACTCTTGCTTTTCTTCAAATTAAAGAAATTTTAACTCAGATTGCAGTACCGACACATTCAAAACAGTTTCTCCTTTTCCCCCCAGAAACACAACTCTGCAATGGACACAGAGGTTCAAATTAAACTCTCCTGTCTAATATTTTTTTTTTTCTATTTTGTGCTGTTATGAAAAAATAAATCTACTAACCTCCATACTACCTGTATTTTTGCATTTCTATTTACAGTTCTCCATCAACTTGCCACTCCTTGGGACTTTTTTTTAATGAATGTCTGTTCTACTCTCCACAATCTTGTTTCTTCTGCTGTTTCATTGCAACTGGTTGTCCTCCACCCTGCCACATGCACATTCCTCTGTGCTGCCTCTTATCTTTTGTTTTCCATCATCTACCTTCCTTTCCCACTGTGTTTCCAAACTCCTTCCTCCTCCATCTTCTCTCCCTTCCTCCTCATCACCAGTCAAACAAGTTTAGTCATCCTTTTGTCACCTACAGGTCCTTTGTCTGTGTCTACCTTGTCTCTTAGTTTTGGGTGAAGGAGGTCTCTGCTGCCTCTGTTGCTTTTTCACCCACACGCAGGATATAATTTTGGAGAAGACTGAGATGATCTCATTCACTTCTGTCCCCTGAGCAGCTGGCAGCCATTATTGCACAAGCCACGGCCAGCGAGGAGCCGCTCTACCTTTGCAACAAGAGGCCAGCTCACTGCAGGCCAATAGCCAGCTTCCAACTGTCCAAGTGTGAAGTTCCTATGATCACAGATCATCTGGGATGCCTTTCCTCTCAAAACCAGGTGACTCGGAGCCAAATTCTTTAATCTCAAAGGCACTAAAGGCTTGATAGCTGTGAGCAGCTTTTGGGGAGAGTCCCAGCGACAATATTTCCACTTCAGCAGTACAGGCATGAAGAGTCTCAATAATAATGCCTTAAAAAATAAAGAAAAGAACCAAGTACTGACAATTAGACTTTGTCTATTCAACAGGAGTAGCCAACCGCTGAACATGGTTAACTGCAAGCATAGACGAGGATAATTTACGCTCATAGTCATTCTGGATGCTAACTTCATTTTCAAAACTGCAAGTATAGGCATGGGCAAGCCATGATGAACATGCTTCAACCAGATTCAACACCAGCCAAGCCTTCATCAGCACTGCTAACCTTCCAAGCAGAGAGAAGACATTATGGGAACCAGGACCATGGCTCAAAGGCCTCTTCCCACCTACGCTTCAAGGAGTCCTACAAATTTCAACAAATTAGACTTCTCTTACATGAAAGAGAATCAAGAGCTCATTGATCATGCCAACAGAACACATGCAGCTTTGGGGTGGAAGAACAGTTAGGCAAGTATCAAAATCATCGCATTTGGCATTAAAAGAAGGAAAAGATACCTGGCACTCACAGCTGTAGGGGTAATTCCAACAGACTAAATGTCAGATTTCAATTTAGTTTTAAACAAAGCTGAAAAGAATGCATTTTAGTGAATTTCTACATAGCTGATGGCCATAATATTAGAGACAGCTTCTTGAGGAATATGGTATTGTAGTGAGGGGACATGGTTCAGTGGATTTGGTGATTACTCAGATTAATCACTCACTGTCAATATCACAACCTACAGGTATTTCTGTGGTTACCAGCCCAGATTGCAGCAGTTGAAAGATATGCCTTAATCTAACCTAAGGCAATTCATCTGCAAGCAAGACAATCCCCATATGTTAAACTATGAATATTACTAAAGAGAAGTGTTAGACCAATATTTTGAAGTCAGAACAAGGTGCCTTAAGTGAAAACATGTAAAAATCTAATTTCAAGTGCCAGAACATACAGCTTGTATATAACATATTTCCTTGAGCACATACAAAGTCCTTCCACCACTGAGTTATCCAACATACAGTCCGAATTAATTACAGTTAGACAACCTGATCCGAACACTTCCTAAGATGATTTACTGGGTGGCCTCCACATATATACATGGAGCTTGAAAAAGTCAGGTTTGCTTGCAGTCTAAAACAATTAACCAAATAAACTTTGTACAGTATTCTGCAGTGTATGTTACAACTTCAACTCTCCCCATGGCATAGGAAGGGCCGCATAATATTTTAATTATTTTATTCCACAAGGCAGGAAGCTCATTGAGATTTTACAACCAAATATGCTTAGTTGGCTTTTTGCTCAACACAGCCGTTAGCCTGCAGGTTGCATCTAGTGCTAAAACAAATAAAGATCACAGAAGTCAGAAGTGCCTATTATGTCAATAAAATCTAAATCCCTAGTAATGCAGTAATTGTTCCATGCAGCATGTTTTCTAGCGCTTTGTCTGGTCTTGTTTTAAACAATGGGGCTACCATCACTCTTCTTGGACTATTTATGGTCTGGAACAATCCAACAATTTTTCCTAATCTTTAACCAAAGTTTCCACTTTTCAGACCAGTCCAAAACACAAGCAGCCAAAAAAAAAAAAAAAGGCTTCCTCTGTCAAGCTTAGCATGTCTTCTGAAGAATATCAAATAGCCTTTACAGAAAGCTGAATACAAAGTTTGCTGATCGACTCATTTCAGACTACAGTGAGTGACAACTCCCTTCTGTTTATCTTTTGGGGACATGTCAGAGCCTATGCAGAAAAATGGTTACACAGGATACACTGGGATCAAGTAAGCTTTAACTTGAAAGAAATGTAGTTCCTATCTGCAGAAATGGAGTCTCCTATGGAGCTTTGTTTGTGGCTATCTGCTCATGTGGTTGGGCTACTCCTTTTTTAATCTCCACTAGAATATAACCTGTACAATTGTTAATATGGTGTTTGACTCAATCTTGTAAATAAACTGTCAATTCCTTAACTCTGCCTTTAATAAGGAAGAAAGAAAACAGGAGAGGGGATCAGGAAAGAAGGAACAGGCTCCCTTGCCTGGAAGATAATTCGAATAAAGAAACCCTTTTAATGTCGTCTGAACAGGTGACTGGTCCAACAGCGTCATTACCATCGCGAACCTTGCAAATTAAGCAGGGAAGAGGCCTATTATCTAGGTCACCTAGCCCACCCCTTCCGAAGCCCAGTGATTCCCATCTGTTTACCAGAGCTTTATTCCCCTGCTTTTCACAGTAAGTTTTCCCATGAGGAGAAGACAGCAATCCCTCAGATCCTTCTCCCCACCCGTTGTTTTCCGTTACCACCATCAACAACCCGAGCCTGAAATAAAACGTTGGAGGGAGGGACACGGGTTGGGGGAGATGCCCCAAAAGGCTACTAGAACAGGCGAGCCACACCATTGGGGGATTAAAACATAATTAAGAGAAGATGGACCTGTAATACTTTGGGAGCAGCACGCGTGGTAATTTACAGCACTGGAGAGGGAGACAGGGGTTGGCAGTGATGCCCCCAAACAGTGTTAGAAAAAATGAGCTGTACTAGGAGGGTACTAAAACATAATTAAGGTAAAATGGATTAGTAATAATCTGGGAGAGGCAGTAACTTGCAGTGCTGGGGACAGTGACAGAGGTTGTGGGGAGGCCTCAAAAGGCTACCAGAAGAAGAGAGCTGTGCTGGGGACACACTAAAACAGGATTAAGGGAAGATGGATGGGTAACAATTTGGGAGCAGCACGGGTGGTAATTGACAGCGCTAGAGCAGGGTACAGGGCCTGGGGGAATGCCCCCAAACGGCATTAGAACATGATGAACCATGCTGGGAGAGGGTCTACAACGTAATTAAAGAAAAAACGGATGGGTAATTATTTGGGAGAGACACAGGCGGTAACCTGCAGCACTGGAGACGGTGACAGGGGTTAGCGGGAGGCCCCAACCGGCTACTAGAACGGGCGAGCCGTGCTAGGGGAGGATAAAATAGGATTAAGGAAAGATGAACCATGCTGGGAGGGGGGCTACAACGAAATTAAGGAAAAAACGGACGGGTAATAATTTGGGAGAAGGAGTGGCAATTTAGAGCGCTAGAGAGGGGGGACAAGGGTTGGGGGGAGGCCCCCAAAGGGTATCGGAACAGATGAGACGCCTTGGGAGGGGGGACACGGGACGATTAAAACAGAATGCAGGGAAGGCGGATGGGCAGCGCCGTGGGGGAGGCGAGGGCGGTGCAGCCCCCGCGGGCGGCGCCCCTCGGCTCTCTCGGTACTCACGTTCTCGGTGTCGCGCTCGTTCACCGTGGGCAAGGGGGTCCGAGTGGACATTTTCGCCTCCGCGGGGCGGCCGCGCCGCGCAGACAGACAGACAGACGGACAGACGTGCCCCCGGCTCTGCTGGGCGGCGCCGCTCGCGCGGAGCCACCATGAAGGCCGGGTCGGCCGGCGGGGGTCGCTGCCCGTGCCCCCGTCCCCGCTCAGATCCCCCGCGCGGAGCGGAGCCGCCTCGCCCGCCCCGACCCCGACGGGATCATCCTAGAGCCGGGACAAGGAAGGAGAACGGGGGGGGGGGGGGGGCGGGACGGAGGAGGGGGAGCAGAGGCGCCGCGGCCGGTGTGGAGCGAGGCGGCCGAGCGAGGACCCTCCCGGGGCGGAGGCGGCAGCGCGCGCCGCTCCGAGGGCGCCCAAGCTCGCGGAGCAGGCGGATGGGAGCGCGCGTGCCCGCCTGCCCCCCGCCCCTCCCGGCCGCGCCAAGATGGCCGCCCCGCTTCCTCCGCGCGGGGCCCGGCGCCCGCCGACACCGGAAGTGTCCGCCCCGCGCCGCCGCCCTCTGCCGCCCGGGGCGGGGCCGCGCGGGGGCAGCGCCCGCGGCTCGGGCCCCTCCCAGAGTCAGAGGCTGACCTAGGGGAAAAAGACCCGGAGGATTATCGAGTCCAACCATTCCTATCGGCCACTAAACCATGTGCCTCAGCGCCTCATCCACCCATCCCTTAAACACCTTCAGGGAAGGTGAATCAATCACCTCCCTGGGCAGCCTCTGCCAGTGCCCAGTGACCCCTTCTGCGAAAAATTAATTTCTAATGTCCAGCCTGAACCTCCCCTGGCAGAGCTTGAGGCCGTTCCCTCTCATCCTGTCCCCTGTCATTTGGGAGAAAAGCCCAACTCCCTTCTCTCCACAACCTCCTATCAGGTAGTTGTAGAGAGCAACGAGGTCTCCCCTCAGCCTCCTCCAGGATAAACAACTCCAGCTCTCTCAGCTGCTCCTTGTTCTCCAGCCACTTCGTTGCTCTTCTCTGGCTCGTTCCAGAGCCTCAACATCCTTCTTGTGGTGAGGGGCCCAGAACCGAACACAGGATTCGAGGTGCAAACACTGCTTCCCTAACAGTGTTCCAGGGCAGCGGCAGCACTGCCTGCCCCTGTTCTTCCCTCCCAGAAGCAACGGGAGTGCTGCCCCTCCTCTTTGATTCCCCCCAATTCTGTCCCGGCCGCCCTTCGTTCCCCAAGTCTCTCCTAAATGCGAGGCCCTCCGGTCCTGAGGGGAGGAGAAAATGTCAAGGTTGCGTCCTTGGGCAGCCAGTCCTCAGACAGAGAGGGGACATGGGGACAGACCCTGCCACCCGCTCACAATTCGATGGTAGAACGGGTTAGGTTGGAAGAGTCCCTAAACGCCATCCAGTTCTAACCCTCTGCCATGGGCAGGGACACATCCCACTGGATCAGGTTGCCTGAAGACTCATCTAACCCAGCCTTGAACACCTCCAGGGGACGGGGCAGCCACAGCTTCCCTGGGCAACCTGTGCCAGTGCCTCACCACCCTCACAGGAAAACTCTTTCTCCTAATATCTGATCTAAATTTCCTCACTTTCAGGTTAAAATCATTCCCCCTTGTCCTATCCCTGCACTCCCTGATAAAAAGCCTCTCTCCAGCTTTCCCGCAGCCACCTTTCAGTTCTGGAAGCTGCTCTAAGGTCTCCCTAGAGCCTTCTCTTCTCCAGGCTGAACAAGCACACCTCTCTCAGCCTGTCCTCAATAAGCGAGGTGCTCCAGCCCTCGGATCATCTTCATGGCCTCTTCTGGACTCGCTTTAACAGATCTATGTCCTTCCTGCACTGATGACTCCAGAACTGGACACAGTGCTCCATAAAAGGTCTCACAAGAGCAGAGTGGACCTGGTCTTTAGGTCTTCTTCTGCCAAAGTGTGGGATCTCATTTCTTCGACTTGGCCAAGGTGGTCAAGAAGGTTGCTGGCAGGCAGAGAGGCTCTGAGGCTTTGTTGGCAGGGTCCCCTCAGTGCAGTCCAAGCCCATACAATGTTACAGGACTGCATTTTCATACCAGCGTGATGCTGGGTTCATTTGGTGGAGGAAACTGGAAACCTAGGCTATTGAAACATCCATCATATATCCAGTAGTTACTTTGCACAATCATTTTAAAGTGTACAAGGAAGATTTTGGTGTAGTCATGAGTCAGAATTTTATGAATTAAAAATGAGAAAGCTGTTTAGAAACGTGTCTATTTCTGTTTTTTACAGAGGAAATGTAAAAAACTTGATCTGGGATTTATAGAATCTTGGCATCTCTGGGGATCTGGCAGCCTAGTGATAACATTTTGTCTTTCTAAAGCATAATTTATCTGAAAAACTTTATGTCTTTTATAAATATTTACCAGCTTAGCCCTGAAAACCATCCTACCATGCAGGTAATACTTTACTCACTTTTAAAAGCATGAATGAGGAAAGATAGGTTTAAATGCTACCCAATAAATTAGTTAGTTGCTTGTCTGTTACTCCATCGTCAGGACTACAAAATGCTCCGCAACCCCTGACCTGCTGAAGGAGAAACCAGGAGAATTGCATGACACCTTATCTTCCTTCCTTGCTCTGAAGTTAAGCTAATGCCTTGCTATGTGTCAATGATGGGATTTTTTTTTATTTGAATACTTGCCTCTTGTGCAAATGATCTGTATACCTGTGTGTACACATACATCCATGTGTGTATTTGCTCAGATGGCATGTAGTTATAGCAAGGCTCATCTCTCTGGGTAGCCAGCAGGACCCTTTGCACTGAGAAGGGAGTGAATGTTGTCTGTATCTTCCTTGTCAAGGTCAGTCATGAAGTCTGAAGCAAAGCTAGCAAAAGTTTTCAGATCTTCTGACTCTGCTTTTGCCACAGGCCTGCTGCTTTGTCTTTTTCTTCTCAGTTACCAATATGTTTGTAAAGAATGGTAATTGACTTAGGACAGAATCAGACAAAGTGTAAAAAATAGACAGAGGTTTACTTGAGTTGTTAAAAAGAACAATACTCTCACCCTGATCTTGTCCACTCTTGTACCTCATTCCAGCTAGTACGAGAAGGCTGAACTGCAGGCGAAGCTGGGGAGCTATCTGTAGCGTGTGACTGTCTGCACCTCTGGGTTTACCTGTGCCAGGCCTAGTCAAAGCTGAAATCCATGGAAGTTCTGCACACAGGCACAAAAAGATGCTTAAGTCAGCTAAGCATTGCACTATAGGTACTCACGTTGCCATTCCATAGGAACAATAGTCACCCAGAGAAAGTCCGAACTATACAGTGTTGGGCAGTTATGCGAATATCCTCATCTTGTTGATGGAACAGGAGATCTGCTATTGTTCTCAATAAGGACCACATTTAATACCCTTAGTCCAAACTAAAAGGGGCTGGGAGGGGAATCTTTGCATCTTTCAGAGTTGTGTTTTTGATTGGCAAAGTGATTTTGAAATAAAAATATTTAAAGAAAATTATCGAGAACACAAAAATAACAGCAGCTGATTTTGCTGATTTATTGCCAATAAATGGCAATATTGATTGGTGCTGTTTTTAACCTGGAGCAAAACTTGCACAAGGAGTGACAAACTGCACAGCAGCTACTTTCTTTTACATTTCATTGTTGCTCTATTCTGTTTCTTCCACTTAAACAGATGAGTTCATTTCAAAGTGTACTCATTTTCTTCTTAGAGATTGGACCATACTCAAAAAACTGATTGCGTGGGTTTCCTATTTCTTTGTTGTCTATAAATATTCTGCATATTATCAGTTACTGCTTAAGCTGCATTCACAAAGCAGAAGGTGATTTTTTTTTCCTATCTAAAACTCTGAAAGCTCAGAAAGCAGCCTGATAACCAAATTGTACTTTCTGGTTGTTCTGCTGTTGCTAGTGATAGTGACAGTGATCTCATAAGTGAGACTTAGGTGACAATGTTTGTATGTTTTCCAATTAGGCTGCAACTTTAAGCTGTACTGGCCACAGTGCTAGCAATTATAAAAACTTGTTTTTGCCAGTAGAGTTGGAGAATATGACTCAAAGACACACAGGAAGCAGATCTGCTCATTAAGGTGCCTTTTTTATGTCATGCTTTTGGCTATCACCACATGCAGAAAACAAAAGAAAACACTGTGATACAAAACAACATCATTGTGGTGAAGAATTTAGATTTTTTTTTCTTCTGGAGTCATGCTAAGAATCTCTTAATGCTGCACCGCACATATAGAGTAGACTCTAACAGCTTTTGAGATCAGAGCAAAAAATGATGGAATTGATTACAATTGCTGGACAAAACATAAGGATCGATTTTAATGTATTTAAATGCACTGGTTTGGAGTCTTAATTCTGGAAGAAGGATTGAAAATGCAGAACTGACTGAGGTGTTTCTATTTCTTCAGTTTAAAGGCTGGGAACTGAAAGACATCAGTTGGTAGGGGCACATAGAAAATCAGCTAATGTAATTGTTATAGCTGCCTCATTGTACACTGCAGCTACGATAGCACGCACCAGATGGGAATCATAGAATCATAGAATAACCAGGTTGGAAGAGACCCATCGAATCATTGAGTCCAACCATTCCTATCAAATCTACCCAAATATTAAATTATTTAAGTTTACACAAAAGTAGTATCAGTTTAGACTGATAATTGTTAACCCTGATGCAACTTTTTGTGTTTCTTTAGCCTTTACAAATAACTTTAAAATGTCTTATATCCCTGTGGAGGTAAGCAACATTATTCATTCCTTTTCTGATGCCTTGTTTTTTTCAGTTGTAGAAATTCTAAGATAATCCCCTGCAGTGGAGGATTTCCAGGGCTGTTTCATCATTGGTATCGCCTTTAAGACTAAAATCATTACTTGTGTTTAAAATCATGATTTATATTTGTTGTTAGAATTTTAACTTCCAAAGAATACGTAGTATTAATAGTATTTTGTAGTGGGAGGAAGTGTGTGATTTTGAAAATGGCAATGAAAAAGCTGTTGATAGGAAGGGACTGATTACTGTCTGCAGCCTGAATCAATAGCCCATGATCAATTACAATGACGCCCAAGCACAACCTGCTGCAAGGTCGAGGTGCAATGTGTTTTTGACAGAAGATAGAACAATGGAAAGAGAAAAGATCATTCCTTCCTAACTTCATGTCCAGCAGGGAATAAGATCTGAAAAGTGGGATAAGATTTTGTATGTGTTGACTCCTTCCTTTCTTCAGTGCATATTTAAGCTTTGAACTCACTTTTCCATGCAGGAGAAGAGCAAGCCCCTGGGGGCAGCAGAGTGACTGTGGTGGTGTGATTGCTCTGTGCTCCTCAAGTATGGGAGAGGTTCAGGCACTGGGCTGTGACTATGAGAAAACAGGAGCAAATGGTGGTTCCTAGACTGTACGCCTCATTGAATTCCTTACCTGTAAGGCCAGGCATGCTGTGCTTTGCCTACAGAGCTATATGGCATGGTGCATGAGACATGAATGCTCATAACGAGATCACTCTCAAGAGCCTGAATTGCACTATTTCCTACACCATTTGACATGAATGTTTATATGGATCATAAGCTCTGGAACAGGGTCACACCACTCCAGAGAGATGGGCAAGAGCATTGCTCTTATGGGTGGCACAAGGTCAGTGTTTAGAAAAGAGAGAGAGTTGAAAATACCTCCTTAGATTTCCATAAACCTGGTGCCTCATGGGTCGCAAAGGAAATGCAAAAGATGAGTAGCTGGTTGGTGGTGATGCTAGCTCCAAATTTGACTCCGTATGTTTGAAGCTAAAATAGGTATTTTGTAACAAGCCACTTCCCTTCCTACCAGCACGTGACGCCAACAGAGCTGCATCTTAAACAAAATCCTTTCGGATGCTTTGCCATCTGACTCAGACATGTTACTGTTCCTCCTACGCCATTTCCTGTGTGGCTGATACTAAATCAAAGACTCCATTCTCAGTGATCGAAAAAGAAAAGATAATTCTAGCACACACAGTATTTTCAAGCACAGATTAATAACTGGTGTGCCTGAGCATTAGTGGGAAGTAATTGTTTTGTAGCAGTGAGGTAAATTCCAGGTTTTTTTGGGCACAGGCTATCTAAAAATGGTGTAGCCCACTCTTGTTCAAAAAGGAACACATAAAATTATCATCAGGATAATTGAAAACGCACAGTTTGGCTGAATTTCTTAGGGCCCACAATAAGGCCCAGAAGCTGGGTTTTGCTTGGAGCGACTTGCTAAGGAATTATCAGAGAGAGTTTATCTCCCAACCTCCAGCCTTAAGGCATCTAGCATCCAATCTGCAGCTCCCACCTGTAATAACCATTTGCATCTTCAGTCATCAGTGGAGCTTCTCGGCTGCTATCCTTGTTGTCATACCCTTCCCTGCTTTTCTTTGAGAAGAATCCTTTATTCTCCAGAAACCTCCAAGTGTGCCTACACAGGCAGCTCCATGTACACTCAGACTAGTTTTAAGTCCATCCTAGTTTATGTGCATTCAGATCTGAGCTGAGCTCACTGGGTTGAGCCCCAGTGGTCTCAGAAGGCACCTCAGGTGAAGGTCCATCTTCTTGCTCATGCCGTCGCCAAAGCACTGGCAGAACCAAGCCCTGAAGACCCTCTGTGTGGATTTTCCTGAAGAAACTTGTGTTTTATTTAAATCATATCTTTCAGAAAAATCAACCTGAATCTTCATTGAAATGTTGCCAGAAGCAAGGAATCCTTGTACTGGAAAACAGTCCATGTGATTCTACCTCCGTGCGGTAAGAAACCTTGGCTTCTGCTCTTGATATGTCTAATAACAGCTTCTAGCTCCTGAATCTCTGCTGTTTGTCTAGCGGGTGATCAAAATTTTACCCCTGACAAGAGCTCAGCTCCCTCCTGCAGCTGTTATCTTTAACAGGCTGGAGAGATGACAACCCTGGGGTCTGTAACCAGAAGGCATCCTGTTGCAATCTGTAAATGTTGGTGTGCAGGTTTTCTCTGATTTGTCTCCCTGTTATCAATCCATGTGTGCTGCAAATACCAATTGTGAATATGGTGTTCCAGCTACAATAACACAAACCCCAAATACAGACATGATAGAACTTACTTTGCTGACACCACAGCTGAAGAACCTATTTAGCCTTCTCAGATACAGGAACTCTGAACTTTGGAAACTCAGGATCAGCTGTGACTCTACATACCCTTTTCAGTGTCTCTGACCTTCCCCTCCACAGGCATGCTTTCTGTCTTGAAACCATGCTTTATTATTCCTACAGGTATGCTTTTAACTTTGATTGTACCCAAATGTGTATTGTTCACCTGAAAGCATTTTTGCAAACTCATTTTCTCCGCAGCAGTGACACATCCTTTAATTTCCACCTCTTTTCTCTGTTTTGGTGTCATCTGTAAAGCTTACCAGTAATCCTCTCTGATTTTTACAGTCCTTGATAAAGTATCTTGTTGCAGACGAAGAACCAATTGTTTAGGTTCACAGGACCATATTGTGTTTTTCTGCTGTTAAAATTGTCCCAGGGCAGGAAAGGGCCAGAAGAAAAATAACCAACTTGGAGAAAACCCAGATGTATGACAGGGGTCTGCTGGTGAGCAAAGGGAAGAGGTGCAAGGACTCAGGGCTGGATAAATGGCTGAAGGGGGACACTGAGCCAAACATTACATGGTGGCACCCAAGGAGCAGTGCCTACTGCCTACAGTCCCCTAAGAACCCTCCCAGGAACACTACAGTGATGTTTAAGGGATGATTAGTTAGACAACCATTTTATATGTGTCTCGTTGGTTTTGTAGTGTTCGTTTTCTCAATCAGTGTGTCCTGCTGCAACAAGTCAAAGGCCTTAAAGAAGACTGTTTTACATCAGCTTTGTCACATGTATCACTCAATCTTGCTATCTCCTCAGTGAAAGATAACAAGTCAGTTTGAAAGGGTCTCTTCCCATAAACTCCTGTTGATTGGCATTAATTGTATTTCCCTCCCTTAATTCTGTGCTAATCTTGATCTATATGAGTCATTCCATTGTACTGCTAGTACTTGTGTCAGGAGGCAGGCCTATAACTATTTCTATCTTTCTCTCTAACTTTTTCAAAAAATTTTCCAGTGTTTGCTTTCCTTTGGAGCTTCTCCACTGCCCAGAAAGTTACTGGAGATCACACACAGCTGTAGTGCTGTGCTTATGCATTGGAGACGACATCCTTGATAATCACACTGTCAAAGCAAGCTGCATTACATATTCTACTGAAACAAGGGAGTTCTGAACAATGAGTTAACTCTACAATCATAAACAACCTTTACAAAAGCAAGGGAAAAAATGTCTCATTTCCGTGCTTATATTGAGTTTCTTTATCACAGCCTAGTACTGTGGCTAAATGATGATTTTTAAAAAAGGATTTATTGAAGACCTGCCAGAGGGATGCACAGCACAGTCGTGTTTTGTGTATGATCCTCAGCATAGTGCTTCACAGCACCTTTGCTCTTCTAGTGCTAAACCACTTTCTACCATCTATGCTCCTCTAACAACTCAGAACATGGAGAGTCCCATACTCACTACTGTTCCTGTAGATGTAACATCATCACTTTCTTTTTGTTTACTTTATTTTGCTCCAGAACATCAAGGAGATGACAAATACATAATGTATTTGAATGTATTTGGGCTTGTTTTATATGAAAAGATGAGCTGCTGATTTGAAAATATCTGCTAAAAGGTCAACAGCTTCAAACTGAATTTGAAAAATATCATATTAATGCTGTTGCCCCAATACTGATTAGAACTCACATCACACAAGAACCACTTCTGAAGAGAAAGAGGATGTTTATCATTTAAGCACAGGACAGCTTATAAGAACAAAATGAGTTAGAAGACTTGTTTTAACGTAATCAACATAAAAATCAGGAATTAGGACTATCATTATTTCAAACACACAAATAATAAATTTAACTCCTGTACTCATCTGCATCTGTATTTATCTGATTAGGTATCTGCTGCTGAGAACCAGTTTTCCCCTGGCTGCCCCTGCAGTGAGCCCGGCAGGCAGTCCTCATGGGGAAGACATGCTCTCAGCTCAGGTTTTGGAGGAATGGGACGTGTTCAACCACAAATAGTCAGGGCACCAGATACTTCTCCCTGGCCAAGAGCACTAGTCACAGCTCAGCTTTTTTATTTCATTGATGACAATAACCATTTTTGGATTAGGTCTGCAATCTATATGAATCACATAGCTCTGTATGACTTGCTTGAAGTGCCCTGCACTGTATGCACCTAATAAATGAATATTTCCTTGCAAGCAAAGCCCATCCATGCTGCAGGTATGCTCCATGGGGAAAATTCAGACTGTGGCATACAGTTGAAGAGTTTTCTCCTTGTATCATGGAGTTTCCCTTTAAATAGCTTGCATTGATTTCCTTTTCATGTGTTACACAGCATCAAATAATTTACAAACATCTACCTACAACTATGTTACATTAATTACCATTCAGTGCTTTTCTTCCCTTTTGACCTCCCTTTTTTAGCCTTGTACTTCTCCTGGGACTTGTTGGACCCAAGTCTCCTTTCACCATTCATAAAAATAGCATCAAAGCAGCCGCAGCGGCGAGCTGCTGGGAGCAGGGCAAGCAGGGATCCCCAGGAGCCCTCTTGTCTGATGAGTGCTGCTTTTAGGGACTCTGCACCCTTCCCCTGCCCTCACTGAATGCCGAGTTTCTCACGTACCTTCCCCCTCATCTCTTTGCTTGTCTGGAAACGGAAGTCTTGCCGGCAGGATTTACCCTTGCAAACATAGGATCCCATTGGGCTAATAAATACTTCATGTCATTGCCAACAGTAATATCCCCTTCCCCATTTACAGAGGCTGCTGAATATGGCATTGGTACTATTAACAACTTTAATGTTTCTCCCATTAATATTTTCTTCCCATAAAGGCTTTTTCATATTGGCTGCTGGTTCTGGTTATACTTTCTTTTGTGACTGCTGAATCATAGAATCACCACCAGGTTGGAAGAGACCCACCAGATCATTAAGTCCAACTATTCCAGATCATTAAGTCCAACTATTATATCGAACACTAAACAATGTCCCTCAGCACCTTGTCCATCCATCCCTTAAAAACCTCCAGGGAAGGTGAATCAACCACCTCCCTGGGCAGCCTCTGCCAGTGCCCAATGACCCTTTCTGTAAAATACTTTTTCCTAATGTCCAGCCTAAACCTCCCCTGGTGGAACTTGAGGCCATTCCCCCTTGTCCTGTCCCCTGTCACTTGGAAGAAGAGTCCATTACCCTCCTCTCTACAACCTCCTTTCAGGTAGTTATAGAGAGCAATGAGATCTCCTCTCAGCTTCCTCTTCTCCAGGCTAAACAACCCCAGCTCTCTCAGACATTCCTCATAAGGACTCTTCTCCAGCCCCTTCATCAGCTTTGTTGCTCTTCTCTGGACTTACTCCAGAGCCTCAACATCCTTCTTGTGGTGAGGGGCCCAGAACTGAACACAGGATTCAAGGAGTGGTCTCACCAGTGCCGAGTACAGAGGGAGAATAACCTCCCTGGACCTGCTGGTCACACTGTTTCTGATAGAAGCCAGGATGCCATTGGCCTTCTTGGCCACCTGGGCACACTGCTGGCTCATGGTCAGTCGCTGTCGACCAACACCCCCAGGTCCCTCTCCTCCTGGCAGCTTTCCAGACAGATTTCTCCTAGCCTGTATCTGCATAGGGTTGTTGTGTCGCAAATGCAGGACCTGGCATTTGGCCATGTTAAACCTCATGCCATTGGTCTCTGCCCAGCGGTCCAACCTGTTCAGATCCCTTTGTAGAGCCTCCCTACCCTCCAGCAGATCCACACTTCCATGCAGCTTAGTGTCATCTGCAAACTTGCTAAGGGTACCCTCAATGCCTTCATCCAGGTCATTGATGAAGACATTGATCAGGGCTGGACCCAGCACTTAGCCTTGGGGAACCCCACTTGTCACTGGCCTCCAGCTGGATTTAACACCATTTACCACCACTCTCTGGGCCTGGTCATCCAACCAGTTTTCCACTCAGGAGAGTGTGCGCCAGTCCAGGCCAGAGACTGACAGTTTCCGTAGCAGAATGCTGTGAGAAACTGTGTCAAAGGCTTTACTGGAGTCCAGGAAGACCACATCCACAACCTTTCCCTCATCCAGCAGCCGAGTCACTTTGTCATAGAAGGTGATCAGGTTAGTTTGGCAAGACCTGCCTTTTGTGAACCCATGTTGACTTGGCCTGATCACCCAGTTCTCTTGCATGTGCTTCATGATAGCACTCATGATCACCTGTTCCATGACTTTCCCTGCAAATGAGATCAGACTGATTGACCTGTAGTTCCCTGGATCCTCCCTGCGACCCTTCTTGTAGATGGGCACAACATCAGCCAGCCTCCAGTCCAGTGGAACTTCCCCAGTCTTCCAGGACTGAAGCTTGAGCCACCTCAACATTGGGAGTCAGCCTTTTAAATTTGTTTTAAAACTTTCACAGTAATTATAGGGGTTTCAAGCTGATTTAGAAAAGCAATATAATATTGGAGAGAAATGTGAATGCATGACTTTGAATGCCTTAGAATCTTTTATGTTTACCCTTTTTTTAGTAGCAAGATGGAAAAAAGGAAAAGAACAAAAACACCCATGAAAAAGAGCTACAAATAAATTTTTATTATAAAGCTTTTTTAAGACTTGTTGAGCAAAGGAAAGATTCCTCCCTCTGGATGCCAGCAGAATGGAGAGGACTTTGCAGATTCTGAGTAAATGCTTGCTCCTGCTAGAGGCACTTTTGTGTGTCTCCATTAGCAGGTGAAATGGCTTCAGCCCCAGAAAGAAGGGAGATGGGAGCCAGGCTATTTTGTGCTTTCTTGTCATGTGAAGGGAAGGTAAGGACAGTGTCAAGAGGTCAGGGTTGAGTGGGCTGCAGGAAGCCTTTGGGGGCAGAAGAGGAGGGGAAGACATATGCAAGGTATGAAGGAAGGTCTGATAGGTTGGAAGAGCATATGGATCTGAAGGATGGGGAAAGAGCTAGCTGCTGGAAAAACATGCAGGCACTAACCCTGGGAGACTTTTCCTTTTGAGTAAATCCACTCCTCTCCCAAGGAGGAGCAAACTGAGAGGCCATGGTAGGTCATGCACTAGCCACAATCCTTGGTGGCTGAATTCTTGTTTCCTGCTACTACCTGGCTTTTGTGAGTATTGCAGTTGGTTATTGCAGGGATGAGTCTCTAGAATGCCCTCTAAGAGAAGGAAAGTCATTCTGCCTCCTTGTATGAGGCAGATGACCTGCTCAGGCACTTGTTCTCTGGGGGCCCCGCTGAAGTTCTGAAGCATCTCCTGCAACCATCTGACACCAAATCTGGGCTCACCTGAGGCTGAAGTCTGACTACGATGAGTTGATCAGGGATGCTCAGAGGGCATAAAAAGCTCCTTCAATGGGACGGCCTGTTAGAGGAAAACATGTTGTTTCAACATAGCTATGTTTGCTCTGTCTTTGCCATCCGCTGCCCTGTCCCATATCTCCCTTCAGGGCATTGTGCCCTTGGACTTCAAGATCTCTCTCAGGGCTCCTATGGGAAGACCCAGTATGGACTGGGAGAGGAGTAGGGGAAATGCACTCCGTCCTCAGCAGATAGCACTGTTGGGCAGATGCAGCCACCACAACTCAGCAGTGCTGACAAATGCTCTGTAAGCATCTCTACACAGACACACAAATTTATACCCCTCTATGTATGCATACAAATTACAGGAAACCACCTTCTGCTCCCTTCCTAACAGACTCTCCCAGTATCTATGAGTGTGATACATGCTCCCCTTGGGAATCCATGGAAGCTGTAATGTATAACAGAGAATGATTTATCACATTCTATAACACTTAGGGAAAATACTAATACTGCTTTCTAAAGTACTGCATTGTTTCTGGGTTCAGCTATTTAATATTTTATGTATGTGAATATGATGTACTGCAATGAAAATACCCTTATATCTTTGTCTAGTAAGTGCGTCTTTCAAAACAAGGAATGATGTCAAATGATGGAGAGGAGCTCTGGGTGTGGAAGGCACAAGGAAATGCATAAAAGATGAAGTCCTATTTATGTTTCTTGCGTACACACAGAAAAAAAAACAACCCAAGAAGCAACCCACCTACATTAAAGAAATGCTATTCAAACTACAAAGTAAATCAGCCAGCATGTGGCCTCTCTTTACTTACACATACGGATCCAGGCTTTAATTACAGGACTATATGCTGCTTTTCCAGACCTGCTCTGTGTACAGGACCTGCTCTGGGGGCACAGAGCTGTGTGTGGGAGAGGAATCCCCTTTGCTGTGCTGGCTGAGAAGGCTGCGGAGCTGGGGGTGAAGGTGTCTCCCCAGGGGTGGAGCCTGCAACACCAAGTTCAACAGGGACTGCAAAACTCTCAGATGCTGGAATCCAAGGAGTGGTTGTGCAATCAACTGCAAAGGCAGCGTGAGACTGACACGCTGGCCAACACAGAGAAACGAAAATCTCAGAGCTGTTCACCAGGATACGTCGAAGGCTGTACTGCGTGGTTTGCTGGGTTAGGGTGGGTACTTTTACCAGGAATAATATAAATACATTAGTGCAAAAGACTGGGCTAATTTCCCGTCAGTTCAGCAGCTAAACTGCTTTAGGTCTTGCACAGGACTGCTTCAGGTATCTCTCTGAGCAGCATTTTTGCAGCTGCCCATTTTGTACTTGGAGATGAGCCTGGGTGGGGAGCCTTGAGGAAAAAGTGAAATAAGAAGCATGCAGAGGCATTTCATTCAGTGCCTCCAAACTCTGGAGCACGTGGCTGCACAACTCAAGCTTTCCAAAAGTTGCTTGCGTGTGCGCTTACCTATATGTGGGCACTCCTGATTTGCAGGAAGCAAACTGGAGATCTCCAGCAGGACCAGCTTGATGACAAGGCCAACAGCAGAGCAGAGCCTGAGCACCGAAGCCACCAGGCAGAAGTGTGATGAGAGCTAACAAAGCGTTTGTCACAAGAGAAGGCTGCCATCCACAATGTGTCAGCCAATGTGAGATGCAGGACTAGAAGGTTCCAGCTGATGATGTAGGAGAAGTATTTTGTTCATCCCAGGAATTGTGGGGGACATGTCATAACGGGGAGAAGGGACTCTTTCTCTTCCTTCTGTCCCATGTCCTCTGAAGTCCAGCTCCTTCTCTCTCCCAGCTCCATACTCCAATTCCCTCTCCTCACCCACCCCACTCCAATTCAGACTTTCCCTCTCTATCCCCAGGACACCCACTTCTCTTCTCTTTACCTCTTCATCCTAGAGCTTTTCCAAAAGGTCGAGAAAAAAACATGTTATCCCCCAGACTCACCCCTGTTAAACTACTTTGACCAAGACCTCCTGGTGTGGCAGCCAGCCAGTATGTCCAAGGCCAGCCTGGGTGGATACAGCCTAGCAAAATGTAAGTAATATAAGTGACTGAATAGAGGTTTTGCCACAAGAAATACTGGGCTGCCTTGACAGCAGGCAGTGCTGCCCATCAGTGGAGACATTCTGTGCCCAAGCAGCCCACGAGGACGGCTGGCAAAAGCAGGGCATGTTCCTGCAGACTTAATTCCTGGGGGTCATGTGAATGTAGTCTTTAGAACACAACTTGGCTTGCTTCTCATGAGGATCTCTGAACATCACCAGCACTGCGCTTCATGGTGAGCCATTTCTGGGAGCCAGATCTGCAGTTGGGAACAGGCTCTTCTGCTGAGGTCAGTGTCTTTTCCTTTCACCAGGCAAGGTTCTGATTCTGAAATTCATTTCAGTCACCGTCTTTCCTGAAGAAACTGAATGCTTGCATGGTTTGGTGGCCTTGTAAGCATTTCATAACTTAATAATAGTTCACATTAATTCATCTTTTTGCTCTGCCTTTACTCTTTAGAAAGATGGAAATTATTTTTTAAAAATAAAGCATTGCATATGCTGCATGTAGGAAGTGGTGATTTCTAGCGATGGACTGAGGGGGCAAAATTGTATAATTTATAACTGTATCATAAATAATGAGTCTGATGCCTGTGTTGCTGTGATTTTTGCACCAGTCTAAAAGTGGAGTCATGAAGCCAAGAGTCAGCCTCAATATGTTATCACTCTATTGCAGAGCTACTAAATAGTGAGAACCAGATCCTGGGCTGATCAAGATGAGTTTCATTAACTTTATTTTTCAGTTCAGCTAATGAGCCAGGCTGCAAAGCCTTTGCATGATTCAAACCCAGAACGTCTGCACTGGAAGGTAGGCTGGGCTAGGTGTGTAGTCCTGGACAGAAATCAAGGACTGGCAAGATGTCAGGAAAATATCTGCTCATCTGGGCTGCCTTCAGTGCACCTACTCTGACTTGTTCCAACTGATGAGCTGGCCCTGGAACCACAAGGCAGCACACAAACCCACAGTGTGCTGTTCAGTGCTTCTGATTTCATTGAGAGACATAAGTCCAATGCAGGATGAGGCCCAAACCCCCTTGGCATTGTGAGCTCTAAGGATATTTGCTGCTGACTTGTCAATGCTCAGTCTTCTTCCATGGAGGTGTTTAAAGAATGGGTGGACGAAGTGCTGAGGGACGTAGTTCAGTGATTGATAGGAAATGTTGGACTCAATGATCTGGTGGGTCTTTTCCAACCTGGTGATTCTATGATTCTTCCAACATACCCATATTTACAGCAACTCTACTGCTTTGGGACAGGGGTAGGATGTACGACCTTGATTCATGGCACAGGCATTAAAACGCAGAATATAGGCAGGATGAGAAACCAACACAAAATGCTGAGGTGCAGCTGCCCAGGTGAGGCTTGCATCCTTCCAGCAGCTACAGACCGTGAATAAGGAGGGAAGGTGAGGCCCGTGCAAGGTCCACTCTGCTCTGCCAGGCCCTGGCATGATCTGTGCCATGAAGTATGCTGTCCCAGTAGATGGTGAAATGTGGCAGACTGGACCTGGCTGCGAGGAGCCTGGTGGAGACTCCCTCCCCAGTACACAGACACACATGCTTCTCTTCACAGCCTCTCACGCTGAGGCAAGGCCACATACCATTTGTCCCTGGGGGTTTATCCATCCTCACATCCTTGGGCTGCTCTGTCCCCACCCTACCACTGGGAATATCACCCATGCTCCCAGTGCTGCTACCCATGGGTATCTGCATCCCTTGCTGCTGCAGAGCACCTGCCTCTTGCTCTTCCTGCCCTGGAACTCCTCAAAGGTCTGATCCTCTTTTTGAGCCAGAGAGACAGACAGTATCTCCACTGCCAGCAGCAAAGTCTATCCAGACGTTTCCCTGCTTAAACAAGAGAAAACTTGAGATCCTTCACTGTGGGAAATTTTCCTAACTAGGGGAAGAAGATAGCCCTCTCCTGCCCTCTGACAAACGAGCCCTTTCATTACAAGCTCTAGTAGACCTTTCACTACCAGCAAACAACAGGGAAAACCACACGTTTGGAGGCCAACCACAAATTTTCTAGT
Organism: Coccyzus lansbergi; assembly: GCA_033558105.1. Classification (NCBI taxonomy): domain Eukaryota; kingdom Metazoa; phylum Chordata; class Aves; order Cuculiformes; family Coccyzidae; genus Coccyzus; species Coccyzus lansbergi. Next base: position 226,094 of record JAUMJK010000589.1, read on the forward strand.
TTGATGAATCTCACGTTTTTTATTTCTCCAGTAGTGCCTCCAGGGTGCAGGACAAACACTGTGGCAGAACTCCTTCCTGCCCCATGCCAGAGGGATGGGGTTATCTCTATGTGGGTTTGGCTTTCCTCTGAAGGGGAGAGCCTGCAGAACCTCAGGGCTGTGGCTCCCCAGCCCACCTGCAGCTCCCCGTTCTCAGTGCCGGTTGCTGCGTGCTTTCCCAGTGAGGTTACACAAAGGTTGTGGAGATCGACATGTAAGGACAAGATGTGTGAGTCACCAAAGGTACCAGAGTCTTATATAACCCTGGCAAACATTTTTGGAGTGCGCTTCAGCTGAAAAGGCTGTCAGAAGCCCTGACAAAAGTGACTGCCTCAGAGGAGTGGGACAGAAGAAAGCAAATATTACTGTTCCATTTCCTCCTTTCTATAAATTCTAACCCTCTGCTAAGACCTTCTCCAGATCTAGGAGGCCCTGGGCAGTCAGAGGACCAGGGCACCCCTCATGCATCCCATGGTGTGTGATGAAAGCTCCTCCAAGATGGTCTTCACAGTGGTGTTTTGGATCTGAATACCAAATATCCATAAACAGACTGACTTTACCTCTAAGCCCACTGCACTCTGCTTTTGACCTAGGACTTTACTTTCTTCTCTGTCGGCTGAGCCTGCATAATCCCACTTTTCCCTCTGTGCTCTTCTCTGTGCTTGTACCATCAGCCTTTCCTTGGATTGCTGCTATCCAGTCTGCATGAGTGGCTGGGCTACTGAGACACAGCAACAACAGGGCTGTACATCCATCTCCTGACTGACAATACTCACCTGAAAACCCTTGTAGAGGACCCACATCAAGATCTCCACAGGGTCTGTCTGGGCTTTGCTTGACTTGCAGTCGGTCCTGCACACTGGCAAAGAGGGATATGCTATAGACCCAGGTGCCAGTTGGGGAGCATAGCACGCTCAGAGATGTAGTTTAAGAGAGTGTAACAAGGATCAGAAGAGTTTCCAACTGATGGGGTAATTTTCTTATTGCTTTAACTGTGAACTGAATGAATCTTTCAATTTATACATCAGTCTTCGAGTCTCAAAGTGCAGTCAGTAGACCAGCTTCCACCAGCAAACGCTTATTTGCAAAAACCAAGATATTTTGTGTTTCAGGTTCAGCTAACTTTCATCATGCCCTGGCTCCAGGATGGACTCTTCTAGCAAACTCAGGGCCAGAGGAGTGTGAAGATTTATTGCAGTCACCCAGACCACCAGGACCTTAAGCTGAACTTCATGCCCATGTTTGCCAGCTCCCACCAGGAGTCTGATGTGGAACTGGTGGGCTAAGGAAATGCAAAATGTCTGGACAGCTCTTGCTGGGTTGGTCACACTTCTTCAACAGCAGGAATTTAACTATTTACATGATGATTCCAGCTCTCCCAGGAAGTAGAAAGCCCAAGTCCTGCCCCTGCTGAGGTTGAATTGTGTTGGTGGAGGGGAATGGGTCATCCAGAGGAATGGGAGCAGGACAGGGCATTGCTGGTGTAGGGGAGAAAGTGGCAGATCTCTTTATGAACTGGATAATTTCTGTATAAACAAACCTTTCAGGAAGTCTTGGTTCCATCCCGGTGTGGAAGGAGAACGCTGTTTACAACCACTACCTTTCAGGCTCCCCTAGGTGGTGGAGGCTTCCTGCAAAGCAGCAGAGCACAGCTGATGTGGAGGCAACCAGCATGGCTGATGTGGAGTCAAACAGCACGGCTGATGTGGAGGCAACCAGCATAGCCAGGACTGACTTGCCAGCAGACAGAAATGGCAACTCATGGGGCTGGCAAAACCAGGGGCACAGCTCAGAGCTGGACTTTGCTCAGCAGTGTCCACCATGATGCCAGCACAGGGAACCAGGGACCAGTCCCCAACACAGCTCCCTCTTATCTCAATGGGTTTTTCTCTGCATGGAAGACGGGTTTAGGATTAAGCTTGGAGGCTGAACAAATTACTTAGTTGGTGGGATAGATTCCTGGTGACGCTTCCTCCAAGGGTGCTCTGTTTCAGGCTGGGACACACTGCGCAACACATTTCCCCTATGATGAAGCTGGCAAAGAGACCAAGAGCCATCTCTCAAGGGTGAGAAGAACCTTTTCTTCTAGCTAAAAGAACTCAAACATTTGCCCCATGCTTGGATGCCGTTTGCACCTTGAATCATGCATTCAGTTCTGGGCCCCTTACCACAAGAAGGATGTTGAGGCTCTGGAGTAAGTCCAGAGAAGAGCAACGAAGCTGATGAAGGTGCTGGAGAACAGGCCTTATGAGGAGCTGGGGTTGTTTAGCCTGGAGAAGAGGAGGCTGAGAGGAGACCTCACTGCTCTCTACAACTACCTGAAAGGAGGTTGTAGAGAGGAGGGAGCTGGGCTCTTCTCCCAAGTGACAGGGGACAGGACAAGAGGGAATGGCCTCAAGCTCCACCAGGGCAGGTTCAGGCTGGGCATTACGAAAAAATATTTCACAGAAAGGGTCACTGGGCACTGGCAGAGGCTACCCAGGGAGGTTGTTGATTCACCTTTCCTGGAGGTGCTTAAGGGACGGGTGGATGAGGTGCTGAGGGGCATGGTTTAGTGATTGATAGGAATGGTTGGACTCAATGATCCAGTGGGTCCTTTCCAACCTAGTGATTCTATGATTCTATGATCCCAAGCTGCATACACATGTATTGCTGTATTTTACAAACACAGGCCTCCCTGCAGGCGTTACACATTCTGGAAGCCTGGAGGGGTCCTGCAAAAGAGGCGGTTGCTTCCACAGCTGGAGGGAAATGATGCACTTGGCAATACACCTCATGGCTGCAAAACAAAACCCACATGCACACGCTAGCTCTTTTGCACCCCTGCTTCCCGGGCTGGCCTGAGCTTAGGAAGGAAGCGGGGCTGAAAACTGACAACCTCCTCACAGTGGTAGCACTGCCTGGCCAGGAGACTGCAGCTGCCCTTGCTCTGGGACTCAGAAGTAAAGGTGTCCCCACATCCTGTGTGGCTGGTTCTTGGGTCTTCCCTCCACCCCAGAGCTGCTTGTTGGGCCAAGAAAACCCCGTAGTGGAGCTGGTTCTTCAAGGCTGGGCACATTCTGACAGCACAAGCAGCCTCCCGAAATGGCCAGCCATGTGCTGCTGTGACAGGGTAGAGTGGGATTGCTCTGGAGTCAGGGCTTCTCTTCTCTCGAAGTAGCTGATCTTAACAGAGTACATGAGTGTCAACAGGTGCCATGGAGGTAAGAGGGTCGAGGGGATATTGGTGCAGCTGGAGGAAGTATTTATAGATGCTTTTTTTAAAAAAAAACCGAAAACAACCCTGTATAGATCACATCTCTGTTAATATATGTAACACAATCAGGAACCTGAGCTTTTCATGATCCCATGGCTGCAGGATTTCCTGTGTAGTCCTCTACCAGCCACAAAAACAGGCTAAAAATAAAGGCACTAAAAACGAGACAGATATTGAAACATGTGCATACCTACAACTCTGGACAGTGACTTGGGTAGTGGCAGAGGTGATAAGAAAGAGGACAGTCCCGAGAAAACCCTCTGTAATAACTGATCTGATGTGTCTTGGTCCTCTGAGAGCTCCAGGTGTGCACAGGTGAGAGCACCTGCGGTTCATAGGGGTGTCAGAAGTCCTAGACATGAAAAACAATAGAAGTTATGAAATGGGAGCCACTCGCTTCCCATCAAAAGCTCAGGAGATCCAAGTGGTTGATCCTTCTCTCAAAATACTACCAGTAGTTAAATTTTTTGACTGCAAGAGGGCAGGTCTGGTTCAGATCTCACTCTCTTTACACCCACTAGTGATTCAGCTAACTAGTGAGTTTTATTTTACAATTTTTCTAGGGGGAAGAGAGCAGAAGCAGCTCTGGATCCCCCAGCAGGAAAAGGAGCCTGTCTCTGCTCTATGCAGGCTGGTCGCAGCTCCTTCCAGCAGCACCTTCCAGCCCGTGCACCAGAGCAAATGCCACCATAAGTGAGGCTTAGGACTCTGGAGAAGCAAACCTGCATATTTAGGACTGTCATGTATTTTAGGAAAAGATGCAGAAGTTATATGTTTCCATGCACTGAGAGATGCACAAGGCTTTTGCAGCTACTGGGCTGCTCTTCAGGCTGGCCAGGAAAAGGCTGGGAGAGGGTTTGGGGAGAGGGTTTGGGGAGAGGGTTTGGGACCCGATGTAGATGCTCATGGGCCCCATGAGCTTATCATTGATCTGCAGGGACTCCCAAGGCCCCACGGGAATAATCTCCTGCCAGTGTGACATCTCCACAGCCAGACCCTGGGCACCAGCTCCCTTAGAAATCTTGGCTGTGATATGATGCAATTTAGGTCCTGGAAGGAGCAGTGGGGAGCAGACAGGACCTGGAGAGGGTGATGATATTACCTGACAGCTCAGCTTCTCACCCTCCCTTGGAATCCTGCCCTCCTCTGGAAGAGGATCAGTATACCAGGATGCCTTCTCCTATCTGATGGGCAAATCCATCGCTTTGCTGCTGTTGTCTGAATCACAACTAGTACCTGCATTCACTGTGTAGGATCAGCCATTAACACGGTACGTCTTTTATGAGGACAACATCAGAGCTCCTTGGAGCTGCAAACAGTGTCCCTTGGAAGGAGGGGAGTGAGATTCCCTGCAGCTAAACTGAGCCTGAGCTTTGTACCTTCTAATTACCCCAGGCTGTCGTGATTCAGTTATTACTTGCAGCAAACACCCTGTAGGAAGCAGAGTGAAGGAAGGTGGCTCTTTCAAAGATTAATTCAGCTGCTGCCTTTGTTTCAGTGCTGTTGTGCCACAAAGCAGCTGCTTACCCCACGTACTCCTGTAACTGCACATTTGGCAGAAGCACGTGCTCCTTGTTGCCCCTAGCCTGTGCTTTATGTGGTATCACTCCAGAGTCAACTCTGTCTCCGACCCCATCACAGAGCTACCTCCTGCCACGCAGAGCCAAAAGCATTACCTACAGCATGCCGAGAAGGGAGATATTTTGGTCACTGTGTAACTGCATATCAAGCTCTTTCTCTTGCCAGGAAGGCACATAATTTTATTAGTAAGAAGGTGCCTTACAGTAGCTGCTTTGGCATATGGTCCCTTCCCCCAGCGCTGTTATTAGCTGCCAGAGATGAAAAGCTGCAATGTGCAGAAAGAGAGCTGGAGGTGTCAAAGATGTCACCTGCAAGATGCTCTTTGCAGGGATGGAGATAGGTTGGGGATGGGTGAGAGCAGCCAGCTGGAGGGAGCAGAGCAGCCTCATACCACAGTGGGTGGCAGGCAGGGCTGGGGCTGCTCAGCCTTCTCCCACCTTGTGCCCACTCTGCATACCCACCTCCTGCCCTGCTTCTGCTGGATTCCCCAAAGCTGCAGGGGGGATAAGCCTCCAGCATTTTGGAAATGTCTTCATGTGTGGGAGGGAGGGAGTCTGCTGCAGAACAAGCACTGGGGAGCACAAAATAGGTTCCCTGCAGTTCACCAGAGAAATTCCATTCCTAACAGGGCTTCTTGTGCAGAACAAGCTACAGATGTAAGGGCTGATCCCTGCTTTTAATTTTTGGAGTGATTTTTATGTAGCACCAAGGGAAGAGAGGCAACCCACTGAGAAAGAAATAGTTTTACCCTTTCTGTACTGGTGAGAAAGAAGATCTACAGTGATAAGGGCTATCACTGTCTAACTCTGTCCAGCATTTGGAGGTCAGATCCTATCTGCTTGGGTATTTCTGAATATCCAAGCTAGAAAGAGTAGGATAAAGTCCTTCACATCCACAGTAGCAGCATCTCTCATCTTATGTTCTTTAACCCCTCTGGCTCTGATAGATCCCCTGTCACAGCATGTGCAACTATTCAAAACACTTCTGCAAAGCTTCTTTTCCTGGCTTGTTGCTTTGACAGGGTTTGGGGTTGGTTCTTTTTCTTTTTTTTTTTTTTGTTTTTGGTTTTTTTTTTTTTTTTTTTTTTTGCACTGCTTCCCTATCTCTTCTTTCCTTACTGTATCCAGGAAAAAATGACCTGTCTTTCTTTTCCTGGAGGGGCCTTCATAGCTTTTTCACATCAAACCTATGGTGCCAATTGGATACTGGTTGCTTTATGGTTACTTTCCATGCTTCTCAGTGAATGACCTTCTGCCTTTCTCCTACAGAGGTATTTCTGCCTTGCAGACAGGTTCTGTGAATGTCTGCTCATCTTTCTTTCAAGCCTTCTTTAAAAATCTTTCACTGAACTTTTAGACCAGAAACAAAGCAAATCGTGATACTCCCAAAGTCCTACCTGCTGCTGCAGCTGTGACCCTCCAGTGGTTCCAAAGCACCACCTATCCCCATGGTTGCTGGTAATCCATGGATACATGGCTGCTCTGCACAGGATCAGGCCATTTCAGTTTTTCCCCTCCCATAGCAGTTCTGCCAGCTTCAAGTTGCTCCTTGAACCTCCTCTCTGCCAGGGCATGTTCAGGCTTGACATCAGGAAGAAATATTTCACAGAAAGGGTCATTGGGCACTGGAACAGGCTGCCCAGGGAGGTGGTGGAGTCACCATCTCTGAAGGTGTTTAAAAGATGAGTGGATGAGGTTCTGAGGGACATGGTTTAGTGATTGATAGGAATGGTTGGAGTCAATGATCCAGTGGGTCCTTTCCAACCTAGTGATTCTACGATTCCTCTGCAGCCAAATCAGCCCAGCCTCTTCTGTCACCCTTGTTGGCCAGTGCTGGAGGCTGACAGATCCTGCCCCATCCCCAGCCTCTTCACTAGGACCTAGGACAACTCTGCATAGCCAGCTCTCTGCTGCCCGGTCTCTGTGGGACTCTATGGTTGACTCTCCACAGGGACAACTCTATGAGGGGAGTCCCAAGCCCTAACTCTAATCCTAACCATAACTCTAAGCCTAATGCTGCCCATATAGAGTTGTCCTCACAGAGACATTGGTCTCCATGGGCTCTGATTCCTGAGGGAGCAATGCGCCCACAGGTAAAGCATGAGGAGCCTGGACCAACCTGCAGCTGTCTTTAGGTTGATGCCAACACATTAAGATGCCAAAGAAATGGCACATCCCTCCCTATTATTTCCTTCCTGCTGCAGACCAGACTGTGGTCCTGGTGTGGGCTGGCAGGTCCCAGCCGTAGTGACTAGCCAGAAAGGGTGAATTTGGCATCCCACTTGTAATGGCTTGAAGTACAAGGCTGCCCAAGCTTATCCCCTACTGAGGGCAACCTCTTCCTTCCCAGGACTGAAAAATAAGATAAATAAGCCCCGAAATATTCTCCCACCCTGGGCTGATATACTCAGAATAGTGTCAGGGTCACTCAAAAAAAGCACAATGCTATTAATATAGATGGGAAGAGGGGGAAGATTGTTTTTTAGAGCTGAATTTTATTGTATTTGAATAAAAAAGACTTTCTTGGAGTCGCCATATGGCATCAAGGCCGATGTGAAGGCAACCACATCAGCAAGTCCTCTCCTCATCCCAGATGGATGGACTAGATATAAACCAGTCCTCAGAGAACTGGAAGGCTGAGGTAATTTTTCTGTAGTATTAGCCATGAAGGACCACATTCCTCTCACTATCCTCCATTAAATCAATTTTCTAGTGAAACTGGAAACCTGATTAGCAGCCACCTAGGGAAAACAAATCCCCGAGGTCTTTCTGCGTACCTAGGAGACTGTCCCTGCTTCAGGGTAAGAATATGCTTTATTTTTGCTCTGCAAAAGAGAAAAAGGACTGATCTGTCTTCAAGTGAGATGACAGATTCACAGGAAAAAAACTTAAAAAAATCCCATCTTCTTTGGAAGTAATTTTCTCTTAAGAAGTTCTGCCTGCATTTTTTATTAATAATACAACAGCCTGGATGTGTCAAAAAATATGAAAATACATTTCCTGGTAGGGAGCTCCAGCCTCACAGAGCCAGGCAGTGAAGCTGTGTTGTCATTTGCTTCTTGGAATTTCATTTCCTAATCAACACATCTGTGAAATCACTGTATTTTCAAAGCTTCATTTCCAGAGCTGCTGGGATCAAAGCCTGGGGAGGTGGGAGGAGGGTAAAAAGGGGGAAACTTGCTGTCTCCATCAGCTGCACAGCACACACACTTGCCTGGGAAAGCCTAAACAGAGGGTGGTTTGGTGGCCTGACCAGGGTGTAATATTTCAGTTCTGAGCAAGAAAATAAGGGCAAAGAGACCTGTCACACTCTGCCTTTAGGGGAAAAAGTCTACTTCTTAGAAATGCAAGGATCCTCTTGAGATTTGCAGGGTCTAGCTAGTCCTTCCTGGGATGGGAGCACTACAGGGAGCCATGGGGTGCATGGGAGGAAAGAGGGGACTCTCCTGGAACTGCCCTGTCCTGCTGCAGGTGATGCTGGTGCACTGTTTTCACCCTGTCCCTGCAAATGGGACCTGACACACAAGTCCATGATGATGCCTCACCTGGCTTTTTGACTTCAGAGAGACTTGGGGCCAAGTAGCTTTTCTTGGGCATGAAATTTTCCTAGTCTCACAGATATCAATTGAGAGGAACTCAAATACATTAAAATTGCCCAAATCTGAGTCAATCAGGTTTTTGCTTCCCTGACACCTGCAAGGTCATGAATTTTCTTGTCTGGCAATCATCTAAAACCACTCCCAGAAGATACAGGGTATGCTTGTATTTAAAGAATTTAGGAAGACATGGGAAAAAAAGTCTTTCAAACTGCTCCTCTTCCTCCTCCCCGCTGTCTCCATTTATCATGAAAAATGATGGTTTTTTCCATTTTCAATAAAAGACATCACCCTACATTATCCTTTTTCTCCATCATGATCTTTTGCTTGCTCACTGTGTGTAGAGATGCCAGTGGGAGCTCATCTGATGCTCAGCAGCTGCTCGTACTTTGAAACCACCACGTTGAGGAACATTGGTTTAGTTCCTAGGTAAGAAGGATATGGCTACCCATGTCTCAGAGATATCCATGGTAAGGGGAGTCACTCAGCTCAGATATGCTGGCAGGAAAAGTTGGGCAAATCAACTGGAGATGCTAAAGATGCATGAAGATGTCAGACACGTGAGTTTTCATCCACTGATGATTTGCAGGTGAATTTTGGGCAGCAGCTTGGTTGGCCTCTCTGCTGGGCATCGGCAGGTACGGCATCATATGGGAAGGGTGAAATCATGCTTGCCCATGCCCAACAGACGTACACAGATGCAGCCAGGTGCTGCCAGTGAGTTTTTGGACTAATCTCTGCCAGAACCAAAAGGATACCATCCCTGGACGTATTTAAAAGACAGGTAGATTAAATGCTTAGGGTTATGCTTGACAGGCTGAGAGAGTTGGATCTTGCAGCAACTTTCCAGTACCGAGAGGGGCTGCAAGAAAGCTGGGAGGGACTATTTATAAAAGCTTGTGGTGATAGGACGAGGGGCAATGGGTATAAACTGGAGAGGGGCAGATTTAGACTAGACATATGAAAGAATTTCTTTACCATGAGAGTGGTGAGACACTGGAACAGGTTGCCAAGGAAAGTTGTGGTTGCCTCATCCCTGGAGGTGTTGAAGGCCAGGCTGGATGGGGCCTTGGGCAGCTTGATCTAGTGGGAGGTGTCCTTGCCCATGGCAGGGGGAGTGGAACTAGATGATCCCTTCCAACCCAAATTGTTTTATCATTCTGTGGTGTAGTAATAGACAGGTACAGTTGGACTTGATGATCTCAAAGGTCTTTTCCAGGCTAGGAATTCCATGCTTGTATGAGGCACAGGCAGAAAGCTCAATGTCCATCAACCACCACTCCTGGGCAACATTGCTTGCTGCCCAGTGAAACCAAGATTTTCAACCCTGCTGTTCAGGAGTAGCTTTAGCAGGATCATGTAGAGAGCTCCTTTCTCCTTCTGCATGGCTGATGCCCCTGCCATTGCGATTTTCATTTTAGTTTCACTGCATGCAACTTGATGCAGAAAAATAACATCACAGGAGAGCAGGAAAAAAAAATAGATACTCAGATTCATCCTGTTGGACCACTGGGCAGGAGGTGGATGGTGTTACCAGGCCATTTATTTTATTTTCTCTGCAGCTCCCTGCGGCTGCAGGTAATCCTCATGATAACATAGCTCTTCAGAGGAGTTTAATGACAGCATCATGGGTACTAGGAATGGAGGGGAAAACCACGGGACCAAAGGGAGCTGTGTGGTGAGTCACTGGTGCATGAAAGGGACTGTCTCCCTGCTGGTAGCACTGCCACATCCCGTGCTGGAAGAGGAGGGCTGAAACACTGCAATCATCAGCAGGACAGGCACCCGTGTGGGTGAAGCAGCACCCAGCTGCATGTGCAGAATCCCCTCGCGTATGGCATTTGGGCAAGTGCAGCTGGCGAAAGGGCTCATTTGCAAGATGCGTTACCTGGAAACAGACTTAGGAGCTGCATAGAGGAGGCAGTTCTGTGTGGCGTTCGCTCTGCACACTGGAGGTGTGGTAGCTGTTCCTGCAGGCAAACATGCTGCTAAAGGTAAGCAAGCTACATGTGGCCTGAGACATAATCCAATGTAAAGGGTTTTGCCCTCAAAACATGTAAACTGAGGTTAGATGGTTAGGGGATTTAAGACCATCTTGAGTAACACAGGTTGAAGCATATCAGGAAGGAATTCGTCTTTAGGTGTGACATTGGTGTGCTATATACCTTCTGGAAGAAAATACCTCCTGATTTATAGACTGTGTGTGATGGAGAGGCAGCTGTAGCACACTCTTGTGCTGAAATGCTTACCTGACAGTAGTTCTGTGAGACGATGATTTCCATCACTTCCACCACCATCCACTGCCTGGTCCATCGCTCTGCTCCCTTCACCTTCCCTGGAGGTGTTTAAGGCACGGGTGGATGAGGTCTTGAGGGACTTGGTTTAGTGTTTGATAGGAATGGTTGGACTAGAAGATCCGGTGGGTCCCTTCCAACCTGGTTGTTCTATGATTCTATGATTCCTCTGCTCTGATGCCTTGGCCATTCTAGGGTGTGGGGTAACAAGGTGGCTACTGTGTCCTCTCCTCAACCCAAGGCTCCTGTGTCTGTCTGGGCCCTGTGGATGGTGTGATCCTGCTTTCCACAGGGGATAACGAGAGCTGTGGTGTGAGGCTGGGACAAGAAACTCTCCAACACAGGGAATTTTGCGCTTATTCCCTGAAAACATCTGGAAGGATATGCAAGCTCAGTGGGTGCTGGGAGAGAGGAGACCAATCCTGGCAGATCCACAGACATAAAATATGCAGGAGTGTGAAAAATAGAGGGGAGGGAAGATTTTTTGTTTGCTTTGTTTGTTTTAATTTCTCCCCTTCCTTTTCTCCTTCCCTTCCTCCTCTTCCTCTTCTTTCTCTTTCATCTTTTTCTTTTTCTCTTTCTATTTTTCTTGCTTTTTCTCCTTCTCTTCATCCTTCTTTTTCTTCCTTTTCTCCTCCTTTTTCTCCTTTTCATTTTTCCTTCATTTTCCTCCTCCTCCTCCCCTCCCTCCCCTGTTCCCGCAGCCCCGTAGCGGGCGGCTCTCCGTCCCCCCCTGGCGGCCGCGCGGGGTCAGCGCAAGGCGGCGGTGGCGCCGCTAGGCCCCTCGGCTCCCTCCCAGCTACCCGAGGGCTCCGGGCAGAGGGGTCCGCGCTCCAGGCGGAGCCCTGCCCCGGCTCCCCTGGCCTGCTCCCCGCAAGGAGAGAGACCTGGCGGTGATTCAGTAGCTGCCTCGCCTTTGTGAAGCACTGCAGATCCCCAGTGCGAATCACCAAACACCCCCGGAAGGTGCAAGGTCCTGCACTTGGGCTAGGGCATTCCCAAGCACAAATACAGGATGGTCGGCAAATGGATTAGAATCATAGAATCATAGAATAACCAGGTTTGAAGAGACCCACCGGATCATTGAGTCCAACCATTCCTATCAAACATTAAACCATGTCCCTTAGCACCTCAAACACCCGTCCCTTAAACACCTCCAGGGAAGGTGAATCAACAACCTCCCTGGGCAGTCTCTGCCAGTGTCCAATGACCTTTTCTGTGAAACTACTTTTTCCTAACGTCCAGCCTAAACCTCCCCTGGTGGAGCTTGAGGCCATTACCCCTTGTCCTGTCCCCTGTCACTTGGGAGAAGAGTCCATTACCCTCCTCTCTATAACCTCCTTTCAGGTAGTTGTAGAGAGCAACGAGGTCTCCTCTCAGCCTTCTATTCTTCAGGCTAAACAATCCCAGCTCTCTCAGCCGCTCCTCATAGGGCCTATTCTGCATCCCCTTCATCAGCTTTATCGCTCTTCTCTGGACTCACTCCAGAGCCTTAACATCCTTCTTGTGGTGAGGGGCCCAGAACTGAACACAGGATTCAAGGAGTGGTCTCACCAGTGCCGAGTACAGAGGGAGAATAACCTCCCTGGACCTGCTGGTCACACTGTTTCTGATAGAAGCCAGGATGCCATTGGCCTTCTTGGCCACCTGGGCACACTGCTGGCTCATGGTCAGTCGCTGTCGACCAACACCCCCAGGTCCCTCTCCTCCAGGTAGCTTTCCAGACAGATTTCTCCTAGTCTGTAGCTCTGCATAGGGTTGTTGTGCCCCAAGTGCAGGACCCAGCATTTGACCTTGTTAAACCTCATGCCATTGGTCTCTGCCCAGCGGTCCAGCCTGTTCAGATGCCTTTGTAGAGCCTCCCTACCCTCCAGCAGATCAACACTTCCACCCAGCTTAGTGTCATCCCCAAACTTGCTAAGGGTGCACTCGATGCCTTCATCCAGGTCATTGATGAAGACATTGATCAGGGCTGGACCCAGCATTGAGCCTTGGGGAACCCTACTTGTAAGTGGCCTCCAGCTGGAGTAAACTCCATTTCCCACCACTCTCTGGGCCTGGTCATTCAACCAGTTTTCCACCTAGGAGAGTGTGCGTCTGTCCAGGCCAGAGATTGACAGTTTCTGTAGCAGAATGCTGTGAGAAACTGTGTCAAAGGCTTTGCTGAAGTCCAGGAAGACCACATCCACAGCCTTTCCCTCATCCAGCAGCCGAGTCACTTTGTCATAGAAGGTGATCAGGTTAGTTTGGCAAGACCTGCCTTTGGTAAACCTGTGTTGACTGGGCCTGATCACCCGGTTCTCTTGCATGTGCTTCATGATAGCACTCAAGATCACCTGTTCCATGACTTTCCCTGACACTGAGGTCAGACTGACTGACCTGTAGTTCCCTGGATCCTCCCTGTGACCCTTCTTGTAGATGGGCACTACGTCAGCCTCCAGTCCAGTGGAACCTCCCCAGTCTTCCAGGACTGTTGGAAGATGATGGAAAGGGGTTTGGCCAATACATCCGCCGGCTCCCTCAATACCCTTGGATGAGTCTCATCTGGCCCCATAGACTTGTGGGTGTCCAGTTGGGCAAGCAAGGCTCTGACCACCTCCCCTTGGACCATTTTGCTCCTCTAGCTCCTGGGTTTGTACACAGATGGAACAACTTTCTTTTTAATTAAAGACTGAGGCAAAGAACTTGTTAAGTACCTCAGCCTTTTCTTCATCTCCTGTCACAGTTGTTCCTTCTGAGTTTAATTGGGACTGTATGGTTTCCCTAGTCCTCCTTTTATTATTTATATAGTTATAGAAAGATTTTTTTGTTATCTTTCACAGACTTTGCCAATCTGATTTCTAGTTGAGCCTTAGCCCTTCTGACTTTTTCTCTACACAATCTCACTTCCCTCCTGTAGTCCACCCGAGAGGCCTGTCCCCAAATCCAGAGCCCATAGACATTTCTGTTCTTCTTGATATCACTCAAGATCTCACTGTTCTACCGAGATGTTGTTTTCCCCTGCTGACTTTTTTGAATGTGGGGATGGCTTTCTCCTGAGCTGCTAGGATCTCCTTTTTGAAGAGCTCCCAGCCCTCATGGGCTCCTTTGCCCTTAAGTACTGTCTCCCATGAGACTTTGCCAACCAGCCTTTTAAAGAGTTTAAAGTCTGCCCTTTGGAAATTTATTGCTGCTGTCTTGCTAAGCACCCTCTTCACTTCGCCTAGAACAGAAAACCCTATCGTCTCGTGGTCGCTTAGTCCTAGGTGTCCTACTGCCATATCCCCAACCAGGCCTTCTCTATTCACAAACAGAAAGTCCAGGAGGGCACCTTCCCTCATTGGTTCATTCACTAGCTGTGCAAGGAAGTTGTTTTCCACACACTCCAGGAGCCTCCTAGACTGCTTCCTTTTGGCTCTGTTGTGCTTCCAGCAGATATCAGAGAGATTGAAGTCTCCCACAAGAACAAGTGGCTTTGATTTGGAGATTAACCCCAGCTGTTTATAGAAGAGCTCATCAGCTGCTTCTTCTTGGCTGGGTGGCCTGTAACAGACTCCCATCACAAAATCTACCTTCTTATGGGCTCCTCTGATTTTAACCCACGAAAGAGCAGCTGTGGTGAGAAGGACTTGGGGGTGCTGGTGGATGAGAAGGTCCACATGAGCCAGCAATGAGCTTGCAGCCCAGAAAACCAATTGTATCTTGGGCTTCATCAAAAGAAGTATGAGCAGCAGGTTGAGGGAGGGGATTCTGCCCCTTTGCTCCACTCTTCTGAGACCTCACCTGGAGTCCTGCATCCAGTTCTGGGATCCTCAGCACAGGAAGGACATGGATCTGATAGAGCAAGTCCAGAGAAGGCCATGGAGATGATCAGAAGGCTGGAGCACCACCCATATACGAAGAGGCTGAGAGTTGGTGTTGTTCAGCCTGAAGAAAAGGCTCTGAGGAGACCTTTGAGCAGCCTTCCAGTACTTAAAAAGGGCTGCAGGAAAGCTGGAGAGGAGTTCTTTGTCAGGAAGTGCAGCGATAAAATGAGAGGTAATGGTTTTAAGATGAAAGAAGGGAGATTACAATTAGTTATTAGGATGAAATATCTTATTGTGATGGTACAGAGGCACTGGCACAAGTTGCCCAGAGAAGCACAGATGCCCTATCCCTGATGGTGTTCCAGGCCAAGTTGGATGAGTCCCTGAACAGCCTGATCCAATGGGAGGTGGATGGGCAGGGGGCTTGGAACTGGATGGGCTTTAAGGTCCCTTCCAACCCATGCTGACTGACTTTGGACCAAGGCAGGGACTGTTTGCCACCGAAGTCCGAAGGAAAAAGAAAGGCAGAGTGCTCCATGAGGAGCCATGCCCACCAGTAGCTCCTGTAGCATTTTACCTAGCAGGCTGCCAGCCTCCTTGATCCAGGGCTGAGAATGTGGTCATAAGAACAGGGAGGACAGCGGGAGTTGCCTCTCATCCTCCATCACCCTCCTGGCCCCTGTGCAGGGCAGGTTGGGTCATGAGTGCAGCTGCTCCTTCGCCGTCCTGTGTGCATCTGCAGCTTTTCCTGCAGAACAGGTTTTCTGGTATTAGTGACACCACTGCTTCTTTCTGTCTTCCAGTCCCTCCTGCCAGAGATGAGGGAAAATAGCAACAAAGGTGGTGGCAATATCATAGAAGACTATGTAAAAGAAAGGAACTAAAGCAGGAGAACAAGTCTTATGAGGGGTGGCTGAGAGAGCTGGGGTTGTTTAGCCTGGAGGAGGCTGAGGGGAGACCTCATTGCTCTCTACAACTACCTGAAAGGAGGTTGTGGAGAGGAGGGAGCTGGACTTTTCTCCCAAGTGACAAGGGACAGGATGAGAGGGAATGGCCTCAAGCTCCACCAGGGGAGGTTTACACTTGACATTAGGAAAACATTTTCATGGAAAGGGTCATTGGGCACTGGCAGAGGCTGCCCAGGGAGGTGGTTGAGTCACCTTCCATGGAGGTGTTTGAGGGATGGGTGGACAAGGCACTAAGGGACATGGTTTAGTGTTTGATAGGAATGTTTGGACTCAGTGATCTGGTGGGTCTTTTCCAACCTGGTAATTCTATGATTCTATGATTCAGTAGCTGCATCATGCTTGTGAAGCACTGAAGCTCCCCAGTGCGAATCACCAAACACCCTCCAGAAGAGGTTCTCACCACAGACAGGTACCTGCTTGCCCACTTCTCCTCCCACCAGGAACACTCAGTTCCCCCTTGATTATTCAGATGAAACCACCCTCTTGCCCAAGACAAGCCTGTTGGCCTTTCCCAACGGGAAGGCCTCACCTCACTCCTCTACCTTTCACGTACAATAGCTGCCTTCACCTCCCAGCTTCCTGCTCGCTGACCTGAACCAGGACGCAGCCTGCTGTGCTCATGGTGCTTAGTCCAGCCTCCCCTGCACCTCTCTCCCAGCTCCTGGGCAAGAGTTTCACCTGGGCACCCAAACCTGGTCATGCAAAACTGAAGGCATCTCCAGGTCCACGGAAGTGTGGAGGTTCACTAAGACTGGTTCGCAGTATGAGGCTGGCTGTAAAGCTCCATGGGCGTCCTGAGCAACTTTTTCTTCCAATGTCAAACATATTGCTCTGCTCTTCTGGTATCAGGAGGGACCAGGAGCTGGCCAGGTGAACTCACCATCTATCTACCCCCTCTATTCTAATTAGCATCAGGAGCACACAGAAGATTAGTTCTGCCTGTAAGGAGAGAGACTAATTGAGGAGGGGCTCTTCACAAAGACTTGTAGAGACAGGGTGAGGGGCAATGGCTATAAACTGGAGAGGGGTGGATTTAGGCTTGATATATGGAAGAATTTCTTCACAATGAACATGGTGAGACACTGCAGCAAGTTGCCCAGTGAAGCTGTGGTTTCCCCATCCCTGGAGGTGTTCAGGGCCAGGTTGGATGGGGCCTTGGGCAGCCTGATCTAGTGGGATCCCCTGCCATGGCAGGGGTGGTCTAATCTGAACTATTCAATGATTCTAAGTATGGTGGATTTTCCATCTCTGGAGTCTTGTCTTCAGCAAGTCAGCTACTTGCTGAAAATTTGGCTGCAAGTTGAAGGTGATGTTCTTCAGTGTCCTCCACTGGAAAGCGTACAGCCTGATTTCCTTACAAAAAAGTTTCCCTTTCTGTTTTCTGTACCACTCCCCCTAAGCAGGGACTTTGCTTCTCTGGAGGTGATGTGCTTCTGAGTGGATGCAGTTACTTGCCTTGGTCTGACCTCATGGGACTTGGCCGACATCATCTGTCTCATTTACACTGGTTCTTCTGATTTCGTGAAAAGTCCACCACTAGTCAATGACCTTCCTTAAGCTTGTCCCTTCTGCATTCAGGATCTTATATAGGAATCTTGTGGCCTGGAGAAGCAAAGGCTGTGGGGGGACCTTATTGCAGCCCCTCAGTACTTAAAGGGGGCCACAGGACAGATAGGGGCAGACTTTTTAGCAAGGTCTGTTGAGACAGAACAAGTGGTAATGGCTTTAAACTAAGGGAGGGTAGAAGGGTAGATTTAGACAGGAAATAAGGAAGAAATGTTTTACAATGAGGGTGGTGAAACACTGGAACAGGATGCCCAGGAACGAAGTGGAGGCCCAGTCCCTGGAAACACTCAAGGGCAGGTTGGATGGGCATCTGAGCAGCCTCATTGAGTTGAAGATGTCTCTGCTTTCTGCAGGGCGTTTAGACTGGATGATCTGTAAATGTCCCTTCAAACTCAAAGCATTCTATGATTCTATTGAATGGAAATGAAGATCTAGCCAAGCTGTTCATGGAGGAGGCAGGGAGAATGCAAACTTACACATTAAAATGTCAGGTGATAAATAAGAATCTAAAAGAGCCTATTTAAAATCCTGTGACTTTCCCACACAGAACTGTGTTTTCCTGTCACTGCAGCTGTGCTCCTGCATCCCATTTCCCCACTGAGCTTGCCCACCAACCATCACCACCCTGAGCTCCGCAGAACATCCAGCTGGGACCACCAGCTCCTTTGGCTCATGATACAGAATATTAGCACTGGCTGAAGGAACAACAGAGGCAGGAGAAGGCAGCCTTTAAATCCATGTTTCCCAGCATCAGAGACAATGTGAAAACCCCTTGTCTCTTATTTTTTTCTTGTGTGAACTACTCTGTTTGCAATTTGTATACCTTAACTTTGTCTATAAGAGTGACTATTAATTATTTAATTAATAATTTATTGACAATTCCCTGACAACAGAGAGATGGGATTCTCCTGGGGAAATAGACTTTCCTTATGTTTCTTTAAAAGATGCCGTATATCTACCTTAAGTGCACAAAGCCAAACTGCATTGACGTCAGTGCTTTTCACTGGGTTTTATTAATATCAGGTAGATATAGAAATCTGTACCAAGCAAAAATTCAGAGAGAATAATACCACACCCACCCAAACCTCCCATTGAGGAGTTCCTGGTGCTGATACTTCCTTTATTTGCGATGTATGGATGAAGTGTCTATGACCCTAGGCTCAGATTGGAGCTCTCCTGTGCATCATCTCTTCTTTCCTTGAGGAAAAAAAAAATACTGTGCAGAAAAAGCACATAATGCCACAGTAATCAGACAAGATTAGCAGTGAAAAATCTGCCCTCTAGCTCCAGCCTCAGAAAATGTCAGGGAGCCTGTTCCTGGGAGGCTCTGCAATCTCTTCTCCCACCTCACAGGTGCAAGGCTTCCTGTGTCCAAGGTCAGCTCTGATATAATGCAGCTGCATAACCCTGGATCTGAGTGATGTGGAAGGAACAGCATGAGAAAGAGCTAGGAGATGCCCAGTCTGGGGCCTCCCCACCTCAACACTTTGGGTGCCTGATCTGGTGGGAGATGTCCGTGCCCATGGCAGGAGGGTTGGAAGTAGATGGGCTTTAAGGTCCAACCCAAACTATTCTAAGACACTCATGGAACAGAAGGAATTGTTCTATGTTTTACTGACAATGAACAGCTGAACGCCTGTTTCTTGTGTTCCTCCCCCGAGACATCACTGATGTTTTTTTTCCTTTTTCCTCCAAGATTTAAAGAGTCACAGAACTTCACTGAATTGAAAGCAGCATCACCTGAATGCTGGGGGCCACATCCTTGATGGATGTGAATTGAAGGGGCTCCAAGGAAGCTGTTGGGATAACCCTGTGCTGTGCCAGTCCACAGCACAAGAGGAAGCAACATCCTGGGAAAGCTGGTCAATGGCACCAGAACAGCTCCTCACTGATTCCAGGTCCAGAGACAGATTCCGACACCTCCATGGTAGCAAGATGATTGTCTTCAAAACAAAGAACACAGACAACACCAGCAGCCTGTCAAGCATGTAAGTGATCCTGATGGCTCCAACAACATTATAAGACTGAAGCTGAAAGTTAAGCAAGCAAACAGTATTTCACAAATAAGGCTTTATAGAGTATTGCTTTCAAGCTGCTTTTTATTGTCTTCTGGATTTTCTCTTCCACATCTTCATGGTTCGGTGATGTTAGTGAATGCCAAGGAGTAAATCCTCAGCAACAGCCCTCGGGGGCTCTTTCAGAGTAATTAGTTTGAGAAGAAAACAGTTGTTACAGTTTGGAAGACTAATTGGTGGGTCAGCTACTTTTGTTCCATCTCGCCTTGCCATTTCTGTTCACTGGTTTCACTGGGAGGCCAAGATTGCTGTGATCTTCATTACTGCCCTATAGCAGCAATATGAAGAAGGGGGAAAGGATCTTGTGAGCTTGTGTTGGTCACTGATGGATAAAAATAATAATCCTTTCCACCTTCTTCATGTGTTATTGATATCACTGACCCCACAGAAAACTGGTTTTGGTAGATTTATCTCCTCATTTCCCTACTGGAAGGAACATCTCCATCTTGTTAGTCACCAGGTCTTGCAGTGGAAAATATCCCCTTTGGTGGCAGCTGTAATTGTGATCAAATCTCCTCTACAATGAAACTTCCCCATGTCACAGCTAGTGGCAGCTCACACTGTGGGACACGGACTTCAGACAGAAACTATCTGGTCACATCTTAGAGACGGTATCAACACAGATCTGAAAGCTGTGTCTGCAGCCCCTTGGCACAGACTAACCAATCAGTTTAGTTGAACCATGCTCACCTACACAAGCCTGAGAACGAGAAGGGTGCTGCCCATGCTGCACAGTGCTCTAGTGCGTTTAGCTTGAGGGACAGAGTTTCTCAACAGTGTGGCTGTGACATGCTCCTGAGAAAGAACAAGACTTAGGCTTCTCCTTAATGCCCACCCCAAGCAGGAATCCTACTTGTAAAGGCAAAGCCAACTCAAACCCCTGCCCGAAGAAATTGCCCAGTATACAAGTACCCACCTCCCACTGCCACATGCGACTACCAGAGGGCTAACTTGAGGAAGAAAAGCCTCACAGCTACTTCACCAAGTGGGAGATACTGGTGCATTTCCACTTTCTGGGCATGGCTAACACCTAACCTGTTGATACAAGCAAGCAGGAAGCCCAGGGCTGAAACCTTCCCTCCAAGCTCTGTATTTAACCCTTCCCTGTCACCACCTCTGAAGATCTAGCCTTTTGCTGTTAAAAAGTTCTACAGATTCTCATCTCTTCATTGCTACCCAGATAAAGGTAAAACCCTCCTGGTACACTTCCAATCAGCACCTCTGTAACAGCTACACTGTATTTTTCAAGAGGACCTCAACCTTACTGACTCTGCTTCTAGCCTGACAGGCAAATTCCCACAGTTCTGCGCTCAGAGCTGTTACACAAGGGAGGTGCCTGCTGGCAACAGACCACATAGGGATTAATTAATCTTCTAGGTTCACAATTGGCTTATTTTTGAAGTACAAGACCAGCTTAACTAGAACAAACTAGACTTAAGAGAAAGTTTTAAAAGCTAGGACTAAACCTATATTCAATTTTGTACGACTGCAATAAACCACCTGTCCCAACCAAAACCACTTGCAGTTGCACTATAGCTTATCCTCATCTTTCTAACATCATCTGCCACAGCAACAGCCTGAGGCTAGGGCCACCACCTGCAACCCAACAGCAAGCTCACAGACCTACTCTGTGTTCTGGAGTGGAAAACCTGCAGCTCAAATCACTGCTGTTGCAACCAGCAAACAAAATCCTCAGTTGGATTAGTTAAGAGCAGCTCACTGCGCACTATAGCCTCCATCGCTCAAAACTTTTAATGGTGATTCTCAGAACAATGAATAAACAAATCACTGTCCATCTCTTGACAAAGTCAAGTCTCTGGACTTTGCTTTCCAGAAAAGCTGTTAAGCGCAACAAAACCCTGCCCTTACCTGTACTCCTAGGCTCACACCAGCTTCCAGATTTTGATGGGCTAGGTTTCTTTGTACTGTTTATCAAGAAAACTGATACCTCAGTGTGAGCACCAAGCAGCTACAAAGCTCACTTCAGTTTGGCATGCCAGCCCTCCTGCGCTCAAGGCAGATGGCACCTGACTCCCACTCCCCCGCCAAACAAACTGGAGCATGCTACCTGGTTGCTGTGCTAGTGACAGTGCACAGCAGTGCTGTGGCCCACCTTGCAGCACATGCAAATTGAAGTTACTGGTTCCCTCAGCTCCAGGTAGAGCCAAACCCTGTGTTTAATGGAGTTGCTAAAAAAATTCGAACACCCTGGGAACTTAAATATGAGCATCTGTGGTAAGTTTTGTTTAAAAAAAGCCTGCAAGAATCAGAATCCAGCCCTCTGCTAGCTGTTTTCACAAGCCAGCATCTGTATGCTCTACATTACCCAACACCTGCTTCTTCACAAGGTTTCAAGTCTCCACTGTTGCAAACACAGCCTTTAAGCTGAGGCTTGTTTTTCTCATTCAAGGTTTTGGTATTTTGTCTCAAAGCTTTGCAGGTTTCACACCAAGTTGTGCCAATACTTGGAAAAGAAATAAGGGAGTTCAGATTCAGAAGTGAAGACTGACCAAAACCAAATCCTTTATTTCCACAACGGTATAAATGTGCTCCAAGTAGGTGTCCAACACAAGTTAGAAAAACAAATTAGAACATGCCAGTTGCAAACTAGATCAGTTCATCAACGTGCTGACTCCTTGGTATTAGGCTTAGTTACACAAGACCAGTCACAGTAAAAAGATACATTTTAGAGTACAAAGAGT
The DNA here is from genome assembly GCA_033558105.1 of Coccyzus lansbergi. Taxonomy (NCBI): domain Eukaryota; kingdom Metazoa; phylum Chordata; class Aves; order Cuculiformes; family Coccyzidae; genus Coccyzus; species Coccyzus lansbergi. The sequence goes on from JAUMJK010000589.1 coordinate 247,955, forward strand.
AGCAGGATGTTAAGCCATTTCAGCTTGCATACAAGTCACACTTCTGGCAGAAAACACATAGAAGTTTGCATTATTATGCTGGAAGCTATGTTGCGTCACTTTAAATGGCATCAATATCGATATCATCATCTTTATTGTTTGCAGGCTTCACAGTTTCAACTTTAGGTACATTGGCAGTTGTAGAGTACACCACCTGCAGAGACAAGACACACACTTTTACTACAGCACTTATTGCTGTCATTAGGCACAAAATTAACTTTCACACCAGGAATCACAACCCCTGCCTGCACGATGCGCTCCTCCATGTTTCCAGAGGTACTGCACAGCACTCTAGTACAAGAATTAATATTGAACAAGCAACCTGAACTCCAGCTACATCTTAATTTCTGTCTTCAGACATCAGAGGTGGGCATGCGCGTCTATAGGAATCACGATCTCATATTCTGGAGAGTAGGTACTACTGGAAGGAGCAAACAAATAACCCCATAGGCAAAAAAAAAAAAAAAAAGCCACAGCCACAGATAGCTGAAGTATAGGTTACAGATTTTACCTATGCCTGAATGGTGAGGAAAACAGCCTTTTGTTCCTTAATTATCTTTTTTAACATACCCACTAGCTCTCCTAGAATATACATCTTCCACTATGTGAGCTACTACTGTGCAAGAGACTATACCATTCCACAGTGTCTTTGCCTATGAAGATGCACCTACACTGTATCTTGGGTAACAAAACTCTCTGACAAAACATTAGAGAGGAGTTCCTCCAGCTACCACCATGCACAGGAAGCTGTTTTATAGTCCACCAGGACAAAGCACACAAGTGTGCAGGAGTAGTGCAGCCTTTGAGATACAGGCCTTTCCTTCATACCTCTATATTTTCATCTTCATCCTCTTCTTCATTACCGGAAGATTCTTCTTCAGCTTCCTTTAGCCATTTAATAAATGGTTCTGCTTTGACACGAATTTCTTTGGCAAGCTCCTTTGAAACATACTTCTTTGAGGCCTGAAAGACAGAAGAATGCAGACTTTGCTTGAACACTAAGAATTTACATCAGATCAGAATTCCAACTGCACCCCACTGCCTCAAACAGTCCATTTTTGAGAGAGAGTTTCTCCCAGAGAACAGCTTATCTCAGGTTAGTTCTTTAAAGACATCTGCACCACCTGTTACACTAGAACAGATAAACCAGATGCAGCATCTCACATTCATGTACTTGGCTGGTATAGTACTTGAAATACTACCTCGTACCTTTTCTGCCCAGCCAAGGATGACTTCTTCTTCCAGAAGATCTGCGTCATACATATCCTTCAAAATATGTGGTATTTTAGAAATAAGCTGAGACTGATGCATGGCCACCACACACTCAAAGCCATGGAGAAGGTACTTCTGGGCTTTCTTGTTGTTGTGGCAGAACTAGAATTGTCATAAAAGCAAAAACAATGGGATTAGCTGCTGCTCTCGACTTAAGAGATAAGATATACAACACGTCATACCATCCATCCCAGTATTTCTCCCTAGCTAAGAAGGGTTTAAAAAGAAAAAACTCCCAAAAGCCTTCTTCCCCACTTTACCAAGCAATCCAAAACAAAAAGCCAACCCAACCACTGTTGCACTGGGTGAAAGAGACTGCTTACACGAAGGAAGTGACGTCTGTATTTCCGTATCTGTTCACGAATCTTTTCATTGAAAAGGACTTCAGTGAGAACTAGAGGGCCCATTGCCTTTACATCCAGTCTCTCTGCTTCTGCTACAATCTCTTTGTCAGAAGTATCAATGACACCTTCTTCTTTCTTTTTCTACAGAAACAGACAAAGGTTTTAAAGCTACTGATATCTGCATCAATACTCTATTGCAATGCTTCCCCACCACTGGTGAACCAGTACTTTGACAGAAGCTTAGGCAGCTTGCATTTAGTCTCCTTACAAACTTTTTACACAACCACAGCAGAGTCACTACCAATAAAACCATCACAGAATATTTACCTTCACAAAATCAAATAGTAAGTTGACCCTCTCCTCTATGGTTCTTTCCAGGTCTTCACTAAGCGTGAGGTTCTTTGCGTGGTCACTGATTTCATCCATTCTACGTCTCTGGGCTTCTTCTGTTGTGTCTTCACCCCAGTCATCATCATCCTCTTCCTCCTAAAATCCAAAATCAAGGCAGTGGGTTCTTAGAATGTTACTACAAGCTTAGCAATAGGTGTTATTTCTGCATACAGATTTAAGCAGTCTTATAAATGGGTATTTTTGATTCTTCCCTAAATAACAGGCTATACTATGATGTAGAAGTCAACGCATGATGGAGGAAGGGCAGATGTAGGAAAGATAATGATAGCCAGACTTGAGTTTGTAGCTATCTGTAAGGTTACTTCAAGTGCATTTTTGCTACTCTATTTAGTAGAGATACTTCTTTCCAGGCTCATGGATGTAGCTTTCACTTAGCAAAGAGCACACACGATGCTACTTGGAGAGGTGATGAGACTGCTATAGAAGGGAGACAGGGATGCTCCTAGCAGTGAAGTTCTGGATACAGTAAGAATTTTTGGTATAGTGTTGCAGTCTTGCAAGGAACACCAATAATTTAAAGGTTTTAAACCAGAACAAGACATTGCTTACCACAACCTGTGGAGGGGTCATCTCCTCTGGAGGTGGGGGTGGAAGTGTCTCATTGCTGGACACAGAACCATTCTCTTTGTCTTTGCCTTTTCTGTTCTTCTTCTCCTTTTCTTTCTTTCCTGTACCAGTGTCAGAACTTTCTGCAAGTAAATTTCAATGTTTAATTCTACAAACTTGAGAAACCTGAAGTCCCTGCCTTACTGCCCCTCTGCCAAAAGCCCCAAGTAGGCCTGTATGCACTTATTAGCAGCAAGTTATGTACAGTATCATCTCTAGATACGTGCAGGACAGATGTACACCTGCAGGGAAATCCCCTGGTTCTAGGGAAGGTCTTGTTTCTCATCAAGGCATCAGGTTGTCCAAGTCTATATAACAGGTGACCTCACAAAACAGAGACCCCTGGAATAGGTTAGACTTTTCTATTCTAGCAAGCTTAAATTGTAGCAGGCAACTAGATGCTTACTACAGAGTGTTGCTTGCACAGAACAAGTACTTTACAGTTAGCATTTACTATACTGCTGCTACTTCCTACCTTTCTGTATCACATTGACTTCAAAGGCAATGAGCTCCTGCTTACTAGCTCTCCTCCTACCAAGTTCTGTCCTGCTTAGGCAAATCCAGCTCTGGACATACACTTTTATTTGGGAAGGACAAACTGCACTGGGAGAGACCGCTCATATCAAAGCTATGAACACAGCTACTTCAGCGTGACCCACATACTCTAGGAGCATACTAGAGCCTTTTTACCATTTAATTAGATGTGAGCTATTTGTTTCTCTACCTCAATAACAACACTCATACTGAAGAAGTCCCCTTTACCACCACTAAATAAACACAAACACTTACCAGGTGGGTTTTTGAGAATGAACGTGCAAAGTTTATGGTTTGTGTCAAGCATGCCTCGATAGCCACAGGCTTTGCAAGAATTACCTATAGTTTGTTTCTTAGGATTGACATGCTGCAAAGAACAAGAAACCCCAGTTAGCAAACCACTTATAACAATTATGCATTAAAGCCTAAACCTGATGTTTACACTATCACTTCCACATGATTAAGCCAGAGATTGAACTGCTTTGCATCTCTCCCAACACAGAGCAAATGTAGAAGCAGAATTTTAGCTCAGAAGTTCTGAGATGTTACCAGCGTAACACCTTCCCAAAGGGTGGGCATATACTGGATTTTCTCTCCAGATAGTCAAGTAGCTGTTAACTTCACTCTGCTTCCACAAACATAATGAAATACCATGAATACAGAAGCCATGACTTACCAGATCAGTTTCAGGATTCTCACACTCAGGACAGAGAACAAATTTTTTAATGAATCCATCCAACATGTCTTGCAGCTTATTCGCCTCATGAGATCCATTGACAATGTAACGGTCATTCTTAACATCAAACTGGGTCTGTGCTCCCAGCTCACAACCAAAATATTTGGTAGGGTCTGCAAAGAAAGCGTAGTAACTACCGCTGCACTGGTATCTTCACCGTGATTTTTAATAGCAAGTAAATACGCTGCTGCTTCTTTCTGTTCATTATTTCATCCTGAGGTAATAACATTTCTGTCTTACAGATTTTGAAAGAACGATTATAATGCTTTATCAGCTACTTAACACTCCCACTTCAAACATAAAAGCATAGAAAAATGCTGTATCACTCCAGACTACTTACACGTTGGAGGCCGATTAAGCGCCTTTGCAACGTCAACCATGTTGACTATAACCGTCTTTATTCCATTTCCTTTGCCCTCCACCTAAAGAAAAAGTGTTTTAAGATTAAGTGACTGCACCAGCCAAACTCAGGGTATATTCCCCATTTCACTACATCTAAGCCTGCTTTGAAGCATGTGGTCTTAGACGAGCTAATGTGCACTTAGCCTGGACAGAAAGCAGAAGACATCCTCCCTGACTTGCCCTCAGACTGCCTAAAAATTATTATTATTTCACATCTCCCTACCTCCCCTATCAAGAGAATGAGTGGTGTGAAACACTACCTACTTACCACTAATGTCTATTAAGTTACCTTGGCAATCAGACGGGGCATTTTGTAGCGATAGAACTGATCTGAAACACTGCGGTTGACGTTGACAGACATTTTGCCTTATTAGTAGCTTTATCAATAAGATGAAGAGATCTTTGATTGCAGTTTTTTGGTATCTTCTGTCTGGAGAAGACGGGATGACATAAACGACTGCAAGAGTTCTCGGTCTCTGACATGAAAAAATTTTCGCCACTGAGGCTGTAAGGTTCTTGCTTGTACGCTATGTTTCCCCAATATAGGTACCAGTGGCTGCGCAACAGCTCTGCAGGCGTTAATAAACAGAAAAAAAAATATTATAATATGCACTTACCAGATTTTGCTACAGAGCTATACAGGGACTATATTTAAGGTTAGAAGAAGAAAATACATTCGTTATGCTATGGCTTTCTTCAACTTGTGAACTGAAAACAAAAACCTTGAATTATACTGCTAAGTATAAGAACCTTCTTTTCTACGACATCACAGAGCTTTCCACCCTTCTTTCTTACTACCCAAAAAGCACTGAAAAGCTTAAGGCTATTTTCTGTACAATCAACTCCTGAAGGAGGGCTGTGACCAGTAGGGAAGGGAAAGGAACACTACTTGATTTATTATGGAGACCAATGCTCTTGTACAGAGGGGGTCATGTGATAAGTTTCAAGCTGCAGGAAACAGGAGAAAGATCTGGAAAACTGTTTTAAATTCCACATCATGGCATAAACCTATCACATAAAGCAAAGTCTGTTCAGAATGCTGAGAAATATCAGTAAGGTGAAGCAGCAGCAATCTGTAGCCCAACATAACTTTTACATGGCTTACCAATTTTTTTGGACCGGAGTAGAAAACAGTTGAAAATTAGGTAATTCTCCCTCTCACTTATGGATTCTCATAGCAGCTTCTGTTGAGTTCTGACTTAACAATAAGCCTGATAAAAGTCTGACACAAGTTGCTTCACTGAAGAAAGCCTAGCAATGCAGAGGTACAGAGCAGTGCAGCAGCTTTTCCAGTTGTTTTTTTTTCTTAGGCGAAGGGGGGAAGGAGAGGAAGGGGAAGGAGGATGAATCCTATTATTAAAGTTGCCTTAAGCAGTATTTATTTATTTAAATGAACATGCGTCTCTAATCAAATGTAGGAGTACTAAAGCCACAACCGGCTGACTATACCAGCAACCCTGACTATTCTACAAAACTATTCTGACACATAGTCATGTTGTCATCATTAATGACAGAAGCACTGACCCACTGAAATGGCTTTCTTAGTATTTACACACAAGAGTGCATCTACAGGTGCCACACCATTTGAGCCCCTCCAGTCAGGTTTACAGAATCTTTACACAAGAAGCAAACAGATTTGTATGCACTTTGTGTTGCATGTTAACGCAGGTGCAGTTTTGCCTTTTTTCAGTGTACTTTTTTGGGATGAGGTTGCATAATTTTCTGACTTTACCAGTACACTCAGCAAAAACTGCACCGTGGAATTTCTTCCAAGCATGAGGCTTCCTTCCTCGGGATGCGTAAGAAGAGCGACCATGTGACCTAACCACATGCTTGCAGAAGCACGGAGAAAAGCAGATATTTTGCTGACCAAACAAGCCGTTTCCCCTCCTTCCAGATTACAGCTTTTGTCTGCTGCAGACTAAAGCTCCCTCTCCTGGTCCCTAGGACATCTCATCCCAAGCACAACCCCCTCGATATGCTACGCACACGGGGGATAAGGGGAGGTGGGGGGGTGAAAAAGGAAAAAAAAAAAAAAAAAGCGGGAAGGCAGATTGCCCTCTCCGCCTCAAAGCTCCATTTGCCCGCCCCGCTCATGCCTGCGATGAGTCATAAATGCAGCAATTAAGCTCTGAGTCAGCCCTGGAGGAGCCGAAGAAAAGCCACCCACCTCCTTCTCTCCCTCCCTCCCTCCGCGCATGCGCACTGCGGCCGCCAAACAGCACGGGAGGTGCGCGCGCGCTCCTCCACTCCACCCCCCCTCACCCCCCACCCCCCCACCCCGCGGCGGCTGCTAACTGCGCCACAGCCGCCTCCCCCCAGTCCCCCTCCGTGCGCGCGCCCTCCGTGAGGGGAGGCGCGGCCCCCGCCGCCGCCATCTTGTCTCGTCGCATGGCGGTGCCCGGGAAGGGGGGGTGAAACACCACCCCAGGAACGCAAAACCAAACCAAATCAAAAAAACCCACAAAGGGCTGCAAGTAAAGTGTGGGGGTGGGGGGCGCTTTCTGATCTAGTGTTTCTCTTCCCACTCTCGTCAAAGCACGGGCACGAAACCCACTCGCCACCATCACAACCCGACGCCGCCCGCCCGCTCCTCCCCCCCACCTTCCAAGGATGGCGTTTTGCATTATAAAGGACCTTAAAGATCATCCAGTTCCAACCCCCCGTGCCACGGGCACCGGACCCGAACCCTCCCCCGCCGCCCCCACCCGCCCCAGCCCAGCGCCAATACCGTTTTCGTCCAATAAAGACATAAACCCAACACTGCTCGCCCCGGGCTGCGACGAAGCCGAGTGTGCGAGGAGAAGAGGGCCGCGGGGGGCGGGTATCCGGGCGGAGGAGGCGGGGGACGCCGCAGCCTCCGGGTCCCGGCGTCCTGGGTCGGACGGTGTCAGCAGGCACGGCGGTGCCGGGGAACCTGCGGGCGAGAGGCGGCCGAAGCCATCGTTAGAGGAGGAAGAGCAAGAAGGAGAAGCGGCTGACGACGAGCGGCCCGGGGCAGAAGGGGCGGTTGACGGGACCTCGGCAACAACCGCCCCGTACTCACCTCTAGAATGTTCTCGCACTGACTGAACAACGCCAGAGCCGGGATCAATCAGCCAGCGGTGAGCCCCCC